>JBBPBX010018470.1:0-19815 GCA_038048925.1 Garcialebias charrua | reverse complement strand
ACCTCAACTGAGCTGATGATAACAACACCTCTTATCTGGACAATAGCTGAGGGGGGGCTTTGGGCTGTGCTACGACTTCCCTTTAAGATTCAATGACTTCACCAGCTATATGTACATGTATCACATCTATTTATGTTGCTATGCTGTGGTAGTTTTTTATGCCTCAAACCATGCCCTGTCTAGGACATGGTGTGAGAGATTTTTTTATACCGTCTCTCCTCATGTTTTTCTTCCCTTTTCTCATCTAAGCAAAATATTATTCTGAATAAGAATAAAAGGGCCGCACTTATATAGTAGCAGCTTCATACACTCCGTCCATCTTTCGGACGACTGTACGTACATGTTCTCGCTGCACCTCGGTGCAATGACAATAAGATTTATTCTGATTCTGATTCTTCCAATTGTTCGTGAACACTGACAGCAGTTTTGCCACCAACGTCAGCATAATTCCAGAAGCCGGAACTCACTCAAATGAAAACAAGAACAAACCTACCGTTCTTCACAGCTGCCTGTTTTGTTCACAGAGAAATCATCTATTGGAAAACTGTATGCAGTTTAAAGCTAAAATGCATCGAGATAAGTTGACTTTCATCAAGGAAAAGGGCATTTGTTTTGGTTGCCTGAAAGTTGGTCACACAAGCAAAGACTGCAGGAGTCGTTTGGATTGCAACGTGTGTCATCAAAGGCATCCAGGGGTTCTTCACATTGGGCAAAGAAAGCCAGAAGCCTCTTCAGAACAAACCCAACAGACAACAAGGTCTCACGTCAACCTTTTAACTGCAACAACTCAGACATGTGGGCATATTGGGGCCGGTCATGATGATGATGCTGTTTTTTCTATTGTTGCAGTTAAAGTCAAAAGTCAAAAGAGTAACAAAGTTGTACAAACGTATGCATTTCTTGATCCAGGAAGTTCAGGTACATTCTGTACAGAAACCTTGGCAGAAAGTCTGAACTTGAAGGGCAAAAGGACAAATATTCTGCTGAAAACAATGAGCCAAAATAAAGTTGTTAATGCACAAGTTTTGTCTGGTTTGGAAGTATCTGATCTGGAAACAAATGACTTCATGGAGCTGCCAGATGTTTTGACTCAAAGTATCATGCCAGTTTCTACAGTGAACATTCCCCAACAACAAGACATTGATCAATGGCCTCATCTTAAACCTGTCAAGCTTCATAACATCAACGCAGATGTGGAAATGCTGATAGGAATGGATGCTTCAAATGTTTTAGAGCCCTGGGAGGTGATAAACAGTGTAGATGGTGGACCCTATGCTGTAAAAACTAAAGTGGGCTGGGTCATAAATGGTCCCCTGCGCACTAGGAGCAACAGCAAAAATAAAAACATTTGCACTGCTATAACAGCTAACAGCATTTCTGTTGAGCATCTTAAAGAAATGCTGGTCAAACAGTACAATCATGATTTTAATGAAATATCATCAGAAGAAAAAACTGAAATGTCCAGAGAGGATCTGCATTTTTTGAACATTGTTAATAACTCAACAAAACTTGTTGGAAGTCATTATCATGTTGACTCACCCTTCAGGAGTGAAAGTCCCAGCTTGCCAAATAACATCTGTGTTGCAAAGCAGCGCCTCCAGAGCCTCAAAAGGAGATTTGAAAAGGACGCTCGGTATAAGGAGGAATATACTGCGTGTGTGAACAACATGCTGCAACAAGGACACGCTGAGGCTGTACCAGCAGAGGAGCTACAGAAGGATGATGGACAACTATGGTATGTTCCTCATCATGGAGTGCATCATCCCACCAAAGGCAAGTTGAGAGTTGTATTCGATTGTGGATCAACTTATAAAGGAACATCATTGAACAGTCAGCTTCTACAGGGACTAAAATACATCTCAAGTGAAACCAGGAGATTTCACACCTTCGTTGCAAACAGAATCTCTGTCATTCGAGAAGCAACAGATGTAAATCAGTGGAGATATGTTTCCTCCAAGGAGAATCCTGCAGATGATGCATCCAGAGGCATGAGAGCTGAGGAGTTCCTCAAATGCAGGAGATGGATAAATGGGCCAGAATTTCTCCACAGATCAGAACAGGAATGGCCTAAACTGGATGTGGATTACCGTGCCATACCAGTGGATGACCCAGAGGTAAAAAAGGACCTAACAGTGAGCGTTATTGTGACAGAATCACAAAATGCTACCAATTATTTGATTCATTACTTCTCATCATGGACAAAACTTAAAACCTCTGTTGCCTGGTTTTTAAAGCTGAAAAGGATCCTGATGACGTTGCAACAGAAAAGGAAGGAGTTTGCTGCTGCAGACCTGAATAAAAATGATCCAGAAAATCAAAAGAAAGAACTGGAAAAGCAGATGGAAAGGTTTAAGAACACTCTAAAGAAAGAAAATCTGATTCCAGAAGACTTGGCCAAGGCAGAACAGGCTATTATTCAGTTTGTACAACAACAGAAATTTACAACTGAAATAGCTTTAATCACCAGTGGCCTCAAAGAAGTCCCCAAGAGAAGTTCTCTGTACAAACTTGACCCAGTATTGGATGTTGGGATCATCAGAGTGGGTGGCAGGTTGAATAAAACAGCCATGCCTGTTGAAGCAAAGCATCCTGCAATTTTGACAAAGGATATGTATGTGTCTACACTGATTTTGTGCCATATTCATCAACAATTGGGACATACAGGAAGAGCTCATATGTTGTCAAGATTAAGACAAAATTACTGGATCATAAATGCTAATTCGGCTGCAAGAAAAATCATTTCTCAATGTGTTGTTTGCAGGCGTAACAGAGGAAAGTTTGTCGAACAAAAGATGGCAGATCTGCCAATAGAAAGAGTCCTGCCAACCACTGCTCCTTTCACAAATGTAGGAGTGGATTACTTTGGTTCTATAAGTGTTAAAAGAGGACGAAGTCTTCTGAAAAGGTATGGAGTTCTGTTCACTTGTTTCACCAGCTGTGCAGTACATCTGGAAATTGCCTACACCCTCAATACAGATTCCTGTATAAATGCAGTCCGGAGGTTTATCTGTAGAAGAGGCCCAGTTTCAACTATCAGATCTGATCATGCCACTAATTTTGTTGGTGCAAATTGAGAGCTGAAGGAGAATTTGGCTGAGCTTAACCATGCAAAAATTCAAAATGCCTTTGTTCAGGATGGCATCAAATGGAACTTTAATATTCCAGCAGCCTCTCACCAAGGTGGAGTTTGGGAGCGTCTGATTCGTTCCATAAGAAGTATTTTGACCTCCGTTCTTAAAGAACAAGTTTTGGATGATGAAGGACTTCAAACAATCTTCTGTGAAGTTGAAGCTATATTAAACGACAGACCTATCACGAAGGTTTCAGATGACTCAAATGATCTTGAAGTGCTTACACCCAACCATTTGTTGTTGTTGAAAAACAAACCAGTTTTGCCACCAGGACTGTTCGACCAAAGTGATCTTCACATCAGAAAAAGATGGAAACAAGTACAATACATGGCAGAGCTGTTCTGGAAAAGATGGCTTTCCGAGTACTTACCTCTGATGCAAGAAAGACAAAAATGGACAAGAACACACCGGTGTCTCATTCCTGGAGATGTTGTCTTAGTTGCAGACTCTACAGCTCCAAGAGGATCTTGGATGATGGCAAAAGTCTTGAGTGTAAACCAGGATGCAAAAGGCTTGGTGCGTTCTGTGCGACTACAAACAAAGACCAGCGTTTTGGAAAGGCCTGTGACAAAACTTCTTTTGCTACTGGAAGCGTCATCTTGAAGAAACATCACCAAGGATTAAGGACATGTATGAGAGAATAGCCCCATTTTCTTCTTTAAAGTAATTGTGATTGTATGCACAATTAGGGGCCGGAGTGTAGGAGCTATTTGTCTATTTTTTGTTGGGTCTTTGAATTTAGTTTGTAATTGGCTTACTTTGTTTTGTTTCATTTAAATAAGTATTTTTTGATTAACTAATTGTTTAGCATAAGTTTGTTTATTAGTAATTTGTTTAGTTTATATATTTGTTTTTGATTGACAGGAGGTAATGTGGGTTGGTCCAATTTTCTATAAGTGGAAGTGCCTGGTGAGGACCATGATGCATTTGGGTTTGGGGCCTATGGTTTTTACCAGAGCAAGAGGGATGGCAAGGGAGAAGAAATGTTTGAAGCTTGTAATTGTTTGTTGAAAGAGACAATAAATCATCAAGAAAAATCAACAAGTTTGGACCTTGAACCATCATTTTGCCTGCGTTGAGAAACTAGACCCCAGTGCCTTAGTAGTGGCTTCAATGGACATATTGGATGTTTGGTGAGGCAAACAATTGCCACTACATTAATATTAAAAGTAGAATACTGTATAGGAATAGGAAGCCATGAGCTACACACTCTTGCTCAGTAGGTGGCGGTATGCACCTGAACGCTGTTTGCAATCCGCCATTAAACTAAAAGAAGAAGAAGAAGAAGTGTTTGTCCTCCAGAAACGCCCACTTTTGGTCTGCAGAGACACAGATAATATATACACATACATATACATATGTGTATATATCTATGTGCAGAGAACCCTTCTCCTCCAGTCCAACAGCATCGTTGCCAAGTCCGCTTATTTCAAGCGGCATTGGGCTTGTTTTTTCCTGAAGTCGCTTTTAAATTCGGTGAGCCGCTTGTGGCGGTTTTTTGTGCTTACCATGGGTGTTGCGTCGCTTAAGCTTGATTTATACTTGACGCGACGCGCCGCGATATCGCAGTCCCCGCCCCCTGCGCGTTGGCCCCGCGCGTCGTCTTGGCGCGTGTCGCGCACCTCCGAATTTTTGAAACTCCGCAAGCCTAGTGCGCGCGCCGCACCGTTGACTTTTGCAGTGGACTGGGCTCAAAGAACAGCACTTTGGCATGCGCCGCCGGCGAAACTATAAACGCACGGAGCCGCACGGCTCGGTGCGCGCGCGGCGCGCGCGCTCCAGCTTGCGGACCAAAGCGAAAGTATAAAGCTTGATTTATACTTGACGCGTCGCGCCGTGCGCGAGGGGCGCGCGCCAGAAGTGACGCAATATCGCAGTCCCCGCCCCCTGCGCGTTGGCCCCGCGCGACGTCTTGGCGCGTGTCGCGCACCTCCGAAATTTTGAAACTCCGCAAGCCTAGTGCGCGCGGCGCCGCGCGCCACACCGTTGACTTTTGCCGTTGACGCCATGGACTGGGCTTTCAAAGAACAGCACTTTGCCATGCTCCGCCGTGCATCAACTATAAACAACGTGGCGAAACTATGAACGCAGCGCCGCGCGCCACGCTCTGCGCGCGCACGGCGCGCGCTCCAGCTTGCGGACCAAAGCGCGACTATAACTCAGCCTTAACTCAGCCTTTATTTGGGCTTGTTTTGTGAAATGTACTCCTGAAGTTATTTTAAAGGTATTTTTGATGTTTCTCTGCACGCTTAATAAATATGCTGGTTTGGTGCTGATGTAGCTTTATTGTTTAAACTGCACAATACACTTATCAGACGGCACGATCCTGCATTACTCCGTTCTCTGCACTTTCTATCTTCACACACACACTGAACCCGCGTGCCTACGTCACGCTCTCTCTCGCGGTGCGTTCACTGACACTCTGTAATATACATGCACGAACACTGCTGTATACATTACAGTATTGTGACATCATTTTTGAACTTTGCATATAGTGACACCACATATATATCTTGTATCATTCAACTATGTTCGTTTTTAGCAAACAAAATGATAAATTAATGAAAATTACTTTCAAAGTGAGTTTAAAATTAAAAACCGTGTATCTTCACGGGACATCCGACTACACGCGAATGCAACATTGTTCTTTATTCTTTGTCTCTGTTCTTTATTCTTTGTCTAGACAAGACAACGCTAATGTGAGCTCTAAGTGGGGTAAATATGGAAAAAAATATAATAAAGATTGGGAGAAAGAGCGTGCTCTTCAAGACTGGATCCGACCACAGATGGGAGAAAAATGCAAAATGTATTTTTATTTTTTAGACTGAATACGTTCTTTTATGTATAATTTTGCTAGATATATGTAATGCCATAATAAATATGTTTATACTGTTTAAAACTGCCTTTTTTTACACAATGGGATGGGTTGCCAGCTGGGCTTTTTTTGAAAGAGCGAGCCGCTTGTTTGTGCTTGTTTTGAAGGAGCTGATCGCTTCTTTCGGTCTGGAGATCTGGCAACCCTGTCCAACAGGTAATCAGTGTTTCCGACTGCCCGTGAAGGCACCACAGGGCCTTGTCATCTCAGCACTTCCTGGAGAGAAGAAAGAGCAGTGAGTTGTTGTCATCAGTGTGAGTCATGGAGCTCAACATGTCCACTTTTAACAAGTTCGCCTCGTACTCGATGACACAGCTCAACGAAGTTCTAGAGGACGACGACAAACTGTCCATGATGGTTCAGGAACTGGACGAGGTACTGTAGTCCTCCTTCTCTTCTCTCCTCCAGCCTGTTGTTGCTGTTAGCAACACAAGAGATCACAGTGTGTTCACTTTAATGACAAATGGCATGTTCAGGTGCTCGGGTGTCCCGTGACTTACACGTAGCGTCGGTGAAGTTACAGCCTTTGTTTGAACTTTTAACACTCCAAACGTTCCGTGTTTCCAATACATCCAACACTCATCTATTCCCACGTTGAACATGTTTAAATATATGTTGTGTTCGTTCATGCTTTGTAAAAACCATTTTAGAGGAAGAAACAACCTCTTGCTGTAGCTTCGGCTCGAACATGTCGCCACGCGAAACTCCATTCACAAATCGACCAATTTAAGGAGGACTTTTGTGTTAGGACCGCGGAAAACAGCTCTGCTTCCTCTTATGTCATAATGTGTGTTCACAGCTCACAACACTTTTTAATAACATGTGAACGTGGATTTGTTCTTTAAATGGAGCTGAACTAGATAGGATCTGGTAAACTCTTTGTTGTTGTGGGACATCAATGTAATATTTCAGAGCTGGCCCAGGGTTGCCAGATCTCCAGACCGAAAGAAGCGATCAGCTCCTTCAAAACAAGCACAAACAAGCGACTCACTCTTTCAAAAAAAGCCCCAAAAAAGCACCCCATCCCATTGTGTAAAAAAAGGCAATTTTAAACAGTATAAACATATTTATTATGGCATTACATATAACAAGCACAATTATACATTAAAGAACGTATTCAGTCTAAAAAATAAAAATACATTTTGCATTTTTCTCCCATCTGTGGTCGTGGTCAGATGAGCACGCTCTTTCTCTCAATCTTTATTATATTTTTTTCCATATTTACCCCACTTAGAGCTCATATTAGCGTTGTCTTGTCTAGACATTTCACTAAATTCTTTAGTTTGTAGCAGGTCGCTTTTGTAAATGAGCCCTCGAGGCTCAATGAGATTTACCTGACTAAATAAAGGTTGAATGAATGAATGAATAGACAAAGAATAAATAACAATGTTGCATTCGCGTGTAGTCGGATGTCCCGTGAAGAAACACGGTTTTTAATTTTAAACTCACTTTGAAAGTAATTTTCATTAATTTATCATTTTGTTTGCTAAAAACTAACATAGTTGAATGATACAAGATATATATGTTGTGTCACTATATGCTGCTCATGCTGACTCATCATTAATTGCTCGCGCTTATATAGTTTTACCGGCTCTGACTGTCGCTTGCGCCAACTGCACCTGAACGTAACATCCGCCTTGACGTAACATACGTGGAAGGGGGGCGTGACAAACTACCTACCACTCGCATTACTGCTCGACTGAAAAACAAGCACAAATAAGCGACTCAATGTCCGCGAGAAGCCCAAAAAACCGCCACAAGCGGCTGATCAAATTTGAAAGCGACTCCAGGGAAAAACAAGCCCAATGCCGCTTGAAATAAGCGGACTTGGCAACTATGAGCTGGCCTGATGCTGCGTTCAAGTTGCCTCGTATTCTGGAAACTGGGAAGTGGTAGTGACGTCATTTCCCAAACTACCACTTGAAAACACGTTCCGGTTCTCCCAGTGGAAAATCAAGATGGACGCACGCTTTGTTTTTGTTGCTGTTTCCGAATACAATAAATTACTAACCAGATATGCACTCCTGACACAGAACATGTCAGGAGGATGATGACCGCCGAAGGTAATAGATTTAATATATACGTTTCTCTAATTATTTAATGTAAATCGTTGGGGAAAAAAGAAAACTGGCTTTACAGCTAGGAGCATGGCAAAGTGCTGTTCTTTTATGGACCAGCAGGAGGCAGTACCCTCTAAAACCTGTGCATATGTTGCAAGAAAGGTGTAGAAGAAGAAATCTACCGTAGAAGAAGAACTGTTTGAAATCACACAACAAAAACAAATAGCTTTCCGCTCGCGTGCTGAACTGTTGTCTTTATTTGCGGTTTTAAGTCAAAGTCAAAGTCAAAGTCAACTTTATTGTCAGATCTGCAATATGTACAGTGCAGGACATACACAGGACCGAAATTGCGTTTCTCTCAGTCCCTCGGTGCAACAGTAAACATCTAAACATTGAAACACTGAAACATATAATAATAGACATAAGCATAAAATAGTAAACCTAACACTGTCCTGAGTTTTTTGCATAGTGGTATAAGAGTATGAAAATTTACACCAACTCTAAAACTAAAACATTAAACATTTAATGAACATAATATTGTCCTGAGTTTTTGCATACTAGTATAAAAAAAGAGTATAAAAAGTATAACTAAAATAAACTAAAGGTTTCTAGCATTGACATTTGCAAAGTGGCAAAGCAGCGTATGAGTCAATGTACACAGTATATGTATGAGGTAGTAGTTGATGTTGTTGTAGAGGCAAAAATTAATGCATGGAGTCAGCGGAGGAGAAAGCGATCACGTGACTTTTGGCGAAAAAACAAAAAAGTCCGACTCCAGATCAGGAATGAAGGAGAATTTAATACATTTTGTGTCACAAAACATTCCTCCATGCGTCGCAACGCCGTCTCCACTATCTATGGCAGGGGTGTTCAGACTTTTTCAGCATGTGAGCTACTTTTGAAATGATCAAGTCAAAGTGATCTACCTACTGTAAGGTCCCGTTTACACGAAAACAACCTGTGGAAACATTAGTGATTTTCAATGTTTACTGGGGGGGTAATAAACAAAAAATAAGCTGGTTTACATGAAAAAGGCTGTAGTTTTTCATGTCAGTCGGGTTGTCAGATAAGACATTATAAACTATAGTACAGTAGTGTGGCTTTAAAATTATAATATTTTGACCTAAACTGTTGCGTTTGCTGAGTAAAGATGTTCTAAGATTCAATTCAATTCGGTTTATTTATATAGCGTCAATTCACAAAAGAAGTAATCTCAGGGCACTGAACAGACATTTTTTTAATGCCATGCTGCGATCTACCTGTACTACCTCAGAGATCTACCAGTAGATCGCGATCTACCTAATGAGCACCCCTGATCTATGGTCTCCACGACCACAGCGGCGCAAACAGCTGCAGGCTCCGGCGTGAAGAGGGTGGGGACCTGTCAATCAAATCGTAGCGTCCACGGCGCGCGCATAGGCTTGCGGAGTTTCAAAAATTCAGAGGTGCACGACACGCGCTAATCCCACGCGCAGGGCCAACGCGCAGGGGCAGGGACTGTGAAATTGCGTCACTTTTGGAGCGCGCACCCTCGCGCGCTGCGCAACACGTCAAGTATGAATCTAGCTTAAGACTAAGAAGGCTAAAGTACATTGTGAGCAAGTTTTTTGTGTTGTCCCTGCTGCGGATCCACACCCTCAGAGTTTGTCTCTGTAGTTTTGTTTTCCTGGTCTCACAGGTTACACCTTGGGAGGGACATACTCAGCACAGTGACACACATCAGTTTTTGACTTGAGTTGGTCTTAAGAAGCCAGATAAAACTGAGTCAGAGGTGGAGCTGCCCATGAACATGATGGTTTCTGACCCGTAGACAAAGGCAGCTGGTGTCAGAAGGCATCAAGAGAAATCTGAGAATGGTGGGAAGTATCAAGTGTAAAATCCAGTGGTGGGAAATCGTGTGAACACGAACCTTCAACTCACTTTGCTGTTGGCAAAAATCCTGTTTATTTTTGTAAGAAATGCTCAGCAGTATTTTTGAATAATGCAAATGACCTTGTCTAGAATTTGTTTACTTTCAGTGAGTACATTATGTTTCTTTCCACACAACTTGACTTTAAAGCTGCCAGTTGAGGTTGTTGTATTTCTCTGTGATGTGTATCTTATTAATACTGGAGGGGAACTTCTAGCGTAAGACATATATAAAGATGTTTCAGTTAATGTTCAACCTGAAACCAACAGTATGTACATTTGCGAACGACAGTTTAAAAAAGTAAAAGGTCTCAGATTGTTTATGCTGAGTTTTATTTATGCAGTATAAGTAGGGTAATTTCCAGACTATAAGCCACTACTTTTTTCACAGGCTTTGAAACCCGTGGCTTATAGAGCTTTAGAGCGTGACGTCACTGGTCTGTGGCGCGGAGGCTGATGGGATAGAATTGGGTCGGATCCGCCATATTGGCTGTCCACTAAAATAAGCTTTTTCGCAATTATTATTATTTTTTTTTAGAATCTAAGTAGGTTTTAACAGTTTTGCAGTGGTCCGAACTTGCTGTGTTATTGGATGTAATGTCCAGTCACACGACCGGAAAGGTAAAAAGATAGAAAACGGACTTTCTGTTTACTGTTTCCTGCCTGGAAACAATGCGAGGGAGCTCATGTGTCGGACGTAACAGAAAGGAGACGAATGGCCTGGAAATCAGCGGTGAGACGTTCTGATACAACTTTCTCAGTGTCCCAAGATACCTGCTAGTTTGTTCCTGACATTCTGGTGAGTGTCTAAATTCAGTTTGCTGGTATTGTGCCATAAATTTTTTGCCATGATTTTGTCCCGGTGTTTAGTTCATGTTTAGTTCATAGAAGTGGGTCAACCTAGTTTAGGTTGGGTTTATATTTTTTATATAACGTAGTCTGATTTTAGACAGAGTGGACATCCGTGTTATTGTGAAATAAACTGTTTAAAATATGCTGGTGTAGATTCTCAGTCATCCAGGACATGATAAAATCAGAACAAACTGTTTAAAGTTTCTAGTGTTGTCACTTTTACTGAAGGATATTCTTATTCCTTACTCATCCACCCGGTCGCTGCGGTCACAGAACAGTAATCTCCTTCACATTCCGAGAACCAAATTAAGGACCATGGGAGACCGGGCTTTCAGTGTGGCTGCCCCCCGCCTGTGGAACTCTCTTCCTGACTGTCTGAGAGCCCCACAGTCTGTGGTTGACTTTAAGAGCGGCTTGAAGACCTTTCTTTTCAACCGAGCATACTCTACCTCCTCATGATTCTACTTTGATCTTAGTTGATACTGTTATTGATTTTACTTGTTTTATTACTTGTTTTATTGACATTTAATTCTGTTGCACTTTGTAGCACTTTGAGATTTTCATTAATGAAAAGTGCGTTATAAATTGAATTCATTATTATTATTATTAGTAATACTGATCTGTGTTCTGATATGTCCTCTTCAAGGCAAACCTTCAGATGAAATGGAGAGGAGCTCGGTGAAGCTGCAGATGATGAGGAGGACGAACACGAACCAGCAGCAAAAAGCTACAAATACAATATCAGTTGTGTGAACAAAGAGGAGCCGAAATAAATTGTCTTTTACTGGAGAACAGGTCAGAGCTGAATAAAAACCAGTTGGAAAAAGAAAATTTAAAGTATTAAATATTATACAGGACTTCCTTGTTTTGTCATCATTGTTTAACACTGTTCGACATTTTCTGCCAGCAAAAAAAAACCTCACAATTTCAATGGTTCTACTAATATTAATGTGTCCTGTTCAGCATCTTTGCCATCTTTTTAATGTCTCACATAACTCTGTCTAATACTGTGCCTTTCTTTTCTCTTCAAGGGATGGATGTGCATCAGACAAGCTCATAACAGAAGCTGTAATCTTCTCTCAAATTATTACCCGGGGACGTTGTGTTAGCTGACAGAGGCTTTGATATTAAAGACCGTGTGAGAGTCAAGGTTCTTTATTGTCATTCACATCACATGTTGTATGTGAGGTGGAACGAAACTGTGTACACAGGGTCCCAGTTACAGCCAACAAAAGTATAAATGTGTAGTGGAACACCTGATCTCTGACTTTTTGGTTTTACACCTTTTCACATCTCTCTGAAACTTTGAGTGTCACACTTTTCTTGAAGCTCTCAAGGAGACAAGTGGACACTGTTTTATTACATTTATTTTGAATTAAGAGACACAAATCAGAAGAGACTTTCTTTAATTTGTGTTAATTCAGAATTAATCAACACAATAACTTCAATATACTGTATTGATCGTGGTTTATGCTGTTAGAATATTAGTAACTTCTTCATATAATGAATCAAAGTGTTATGCATATGAACAGTATATTCTTAATATGTGTATGATTTTACTAAGCTGGTGTATTTTAAATATGCCCGTACGGGCCACCAATTGTAATAACCACTCTAACGCCTTTCATCCTTAAACTTCCTCCTTAAACTTTCTCCTCTTATTTTTATTTCTAAAAGTAAAACTGTAAGTTTGTGCCGTAGAAATAAGTTAATATAAAACCCATTAACTTGTGTTCTGTTGTTCCTATGTTTAAATCTGTGAAAGTTAGTTATAGGAAACTGATCGATCAATCTATGTAAATATGTTTTGATTGTAATTTGATTTGTTATTAAATGATTCTACCTTTGGTAGGTCAACATAATAATGTCTTTTGTCAATTACATTTCATCACTGAGTCACAGATTTATTGGTATTAATCTGAAAAAGATGAGAACCCGTGAATTTATGGTAAGTTTGTATCAGATAAAATCTACTCAAATCTATCATCTAAAATATAGATAAGTCAGTAAACTGATCAATTTATAGATTTTATTATAAATGATGTGCTATGGTAAAAATCCCATCATTCACTAAAGCGAGAAGTCATCTGGATGCTAATGTTGAAAACACATGAACACACCTTAAAATTCATGTGGAAAGAGTGATTTGCTGCATGAGAAACAAATACAAAATGTTACACAGAACCACACCAGTTACCGTCCTTTCCGTCCTTTAAGTCGCTCCGCCCTATATGTCGCATTAGTCTAATTATGTCCAATAACGTGGAAAAATCCATAATCCATGCGACACGCACCTCCATATACGTCGCATCTATTATGCGTCACAGCTGACGCTTCACGTATGTTATGCGTTACCGCAAATGGCCACAGGAACGTGCACGGTAGGACTTTAACAAGATTAACACTTAAAAACAATTATTTGTTTGCTGAAAATTATAGCAAAGATGTGTCTGAGCTGAACTTTTCCTTAATAAATGCACATAATGCTCAAATCAGTTGAATTAAAAAAGATAATTTCGCTACGTCGGTACTACGAAGCGTGTACGCGCAACGAGCGGATACCTTTCATTTCTTTAAAATTTAACAAGATTAAACCCTAAAAAAATTTGTTTGCTGACATTATAGTAAAAGTGTTTCTGAGCTTAACTTTTCCTTAATACATGCACGTAATAGTCAAATCAGCTGGATTTAAATTGTTTCGCTTTGACGGTCTTTCAAACGGTCGCGCACGCTGTGAAAATAAATTACAAATAAATCAAATTTTCGCTCAAACATCTCCTAAAAGATAACTTGTTGTAAATGTCCATCCAGTGATTACTTTTTGTAAGTTTCATCAAAATCTGTCCTGTGGTTCTTGAGCTATTTTGCTAACAAACACTGAGGTAACAGTAATTCAGACCTCCAGAGATCAGGAGGCCTTGCTGCGACAGTCAGTCCGAGCAGAGGAGGCTTCTGTCGGACACATGAGCTGGGAACGGTCGGTGGACTCTCTGGAAGTGTCAGAGCTCCAGAGAGCAGGAGGTCGTGCTGCGACAGAGTGAGTCAGAGCAGAGGAGGCTTCTGTCGGACACATGAACAGGGAACAGTCGGTGGACCCTAGCGTCCAAAAGTGGTACTGCGCCCCTAGCGTCCGAAAGTGGTACTGCTCCATTTTTTTCGTCAGAATGAATGGAAACTGTCATATCTCAGCTAGTGCTGGGCGATATGGAAAAAATCATGTATCACGATATGGACTTTTTTATATCACGATAACGATATATATCACGATATATACAACATGATGTGTGTGTACAGGAAAAATTTGGACCAAAGTTTTTTTTTTGTTTTTTAATCAAAAAGAAAATAACACAAACAGTATGACAAGGCATACAATACACATAAACAATAACAGTTGAAAAGACAATTAAACTAAGCAGAGAATTATTAATAAAGTTCTAAACGGCAGCATAAAAAAAGAACAATTTGAGAAACATAGCACAAAATTAAATTGCGTGTGCAAGAGGAGTTTCAAGTTTTATGATAAGCTAATAATATATTTGTATAAGGACTGTGCTGGTGAAGATTCTCAGTCGTCCAGGACATGATAAAATCAGAACAAGCGCTCAATACAAAAACAACTGGACTTTATTTGTTGCAGAAAACGTTTCACCCTTTATCCTTTATAAGGACTGTGCTTTTGGGAGTTTGCAGCGTTTAAGTACATCCTTAAATATATTTACTTCACTTTAAAAAAATACAAAATAAGGGAGAAGTTTTCAAGTAGAAAATGAGTTTCTACTTTGGTCCAAATTTTTCCTGCAGGTGGCGGTAAAACAACGGCTGCTAATAAAACCCACGAAGAAGAAATCCGCTCTGGAATCTGGAGTAAACAAGGCATGAAACAGAAAAGGGAAAATGTTGCGTTTGATTCCGGTTCTGTTGTGTCTCTGGTCTGTTTTGTATTGGTTAACTGGACCTGAGTTCGGACTCGGTTGGACTCTGGGTTCGTGTCCTCTGGACCCATTTTGTCTCAGAGTTTCAGCGGAGCGAAATAATGGAAGCTAACAAGGTGAGCTTCCCCCTCTTTTTGGTAAAAGTTCTTCTTCTTGGGCTGCCCGTGCAGCGGTTTCTCCTTGCCGGTGAGAACACCGGCTTCATGCCCTTGGGTCTCGCATCGCTCTCGAGTTTAACAACGTAAAGCATGTGTCACAAACCCGCGCGTGCGTCAAACACAAAGCAGCGCCGTCATGTCTCTAAACCACAATATGAAGCTTCTTTGCGTCGCAATGCAAACAGTTATTTTTTTATTCTTATTTATCACGATAGAGACGATAGAAGGAAAGTAGCATGATAGACACGTTTCTATCGTCCCCACGATATATATCGTCATATCGCACAGCCCTAATCTCAGCCAAAATTTGGTCTAAAAATATGGGGGGAAAAAATCCCAAATATGTCGCTTCACCCTATAAGTCGCATGGACAGAATGGATCCCTGTGGTATGCCAGAGGTCAGAGGGGTTGATGAAGAGGAGGACAGATCACCTATCATGCTGTGGCAGTTCTGGACACGGGTCCACACGGGCCGGTGCCCGTGTATCACAGAGCTTGGCCCTCCCTCTGGCCCGCCCTCTGAGCAAGAAGCGGAAACCATCCGATACCAGCATAATTTACGTATCAGATTTTTGATCCAACCTGCCGATATTTTCTGATCCATGATGCACGTTGGCTTCAAACTATGGAATGGATTTCCTGAACGGAGGCGTGTCTCATGAACCCAGAGTAACAAGACCCGCCTCACATTCAGGAAATCCATGTCATAGTTTTCAGCCAGCTGCAAGCGTGAGGACTGAGTACTCTGTTGGGTTTGTTTTGGCATCGTTTTGAAAAAGCGGGTCGTTTATGGATTTTTTTACATGGAGCTGGTCACAATTGGTTATGGATTGTTTACATGGAGCTGGACACTTGTTTCTGTCGCAAGTTCTGACAACACTACACTGGTGAGTAGCATCTTAGCTAGCAGCTAGCCGACTTTTCATCGTAACAAAGTAACATGTGTCCGCTGTGTGGAAGTATTTAAACACTGCAAGACAACAACGTTCAATGTCTGCAGAGCCATAGCGCCACATTAAACCGCGGTCAAGTTAGTTTTATGTTGGACATTCGAGCTCAGGGGCTTCAGCGGTGTGTTTTTCTTTTTCATGCCGGAATGGGCGCTCTGATTCACTGCTGTCAGCTTCCCCCTGGAGCTCCGTGGCTGCGCATCATATCATAACAGCTACAATATAAAGCCATGTAAACACTAAAAACAGGAACATGTCTGTGTTGGTTTATGCCATGAACTTAGCAGATGTAAAGCCATTTAATATTTTATTTAATTTATTTATTCATTCATTTAAAAGAGACAAAATAAAACAAATTCATCAAAAATAAAACATTGAATGAAAAGAGTGCAGAAAGAAGAAAAAAATCTTATATCACCCCATTATTTAAAAGAATATATAAAATAACTTTAAACAAACAATCACTTAACTCCATATCTGTAAAATTAACTGAATTATAACCATTTTTGAGTTGGCTTATTTCAATTGCCTGCTGCAGCCATCTTCAATTCAATTGTACTCAAAAGTTAATCATCAGTAAAGAAACATCCGTTTATTATTTCTTGAAAGATTTTTCAAAATCTGTCCAGAGGGTCATGAGATATTTTGCTAACAGACCAACACCATTGATTCTAAATAAATAACGCTATAATTTTAAAGAAAGATCTTATGCATTCTAAAAGTCCTTTGCTTATGCTTTGGGAATGAGTCTCAGCTACTACCACACCAAATTTTATCTCAATTTTTTGTCAAATTGACTGAGTTGTAGTCAATTTTGTGTTGTTCAGTTAGCTGTGGCAGCCATTTTGAATTGGATGTACTTTAAAAGTCAACCAGTCGTAGAGAGCCATTCAGTGATTATTTCTTGAAAGTTTAATCAAAATCTGTTCAGTTGTTCATAAGATATTTTGCTAACAGACAGATGCAGAATACAAACATAATTTGATGATTTCTGGCAAACCGATCAACAAATGAGTCACTCATTTGTTGATCGGTTTGCCAGAAATCATGATGCCAGAAATCATGAAATTCTGCGATTTTGTATTAATCAAAATCGCAGAATACAGTTGCTGTGATAGTAGGGCAGCCAATGTTGTTACCTGTATATAATTTTGGACTGAGAAACTGAACCAAGACTTCACCTAACAGTTATTTTCATTATCATTTTATTTGCTTATTAATATATTTTATTCAGTCAATACAAATACTGTGTAAAATGTTTTATATTTTTCTCATTAGATTTTTTAAACTATTTTCTTTGGTTACAATGGTTAATCACTGCTTTAAAAAATAAGAGTCAAGATTTCGAATCTGTTTTTTTCTCCGAGATGAACGTGCCCCTCTGACAAAACCTCTGGCCCCAGCTTGGCCCCACCAGTACAACTGGTCTAGAACCGCCATTGCTATCATGACAGAAAAGGTTCTCCCAGTTAAGTATGATCTGAACCACTCAAGCACAGCTCCCTGGAGGCCAACCAGCTGAGACAAACGGTTGATTAGTACCTGATGGTCGACGGTGTCAAAAGCTGCTGAGAGGTCGAACATCACCAGCAGAACAGGTTTTTTTGCATCCAGGGACAGAAGAATGTCATTCTGCACTTTGAGCAGTGCTGATTCAGTACTGTGATGGGCTCGAAAACCAGACTGAAATTTTTCAAACAGGTTGTTGAGCTCTAGAAAAGATTGAAGTTGAATAAAAACAATCTTTTCTAGGACCTTTGATAGAAATGATAGATGGGAAACTGGCCTGAAATTAGAGAGAGCTGTAGGATCTAGGCCTGGTTTTTTGAGAAGAGGTCTGACCACAACGTGTTTGAAAGCAAATGGCACAAAACCTGAAGTTAGACAGCTGTTAATAAATGACAAAACACAAGGACCAATTACATCAAAGGACTGTTTGAACATTTTAGAGGGACATGTGTTGGAGTGCTCTTTGTAGGAGACTTCTTTGATACAGGAGGGTTGAGATTTGCCTGTTGTTCATCCTCTGAGAATATTTCTTGTTTTTCTGATTTGCCTGCAGAGTGAACGGGCTCTGTTCTGAGTTTTAGAATAGCTTGAAAAGAATCAACCTCAGACTTCTGAGCGTCTTCAAACTCTTCATACACCTTTAATTTTGCATCTGAAATAGCAAGTTCTGTTTCAATTTCTTGTTGCTCTTTTCTAAATTTTAGATGGGCTTCTTCTAGTTCAATTGCTTCTTTCTTTTTCATAGCTGCTGCTCTTGCTAAAAGTGTTTCACGTTCTGCTTTAATTCTCAGCCGTGTTGAACTTGTACTTGATCCTTGTGATGTTTTGCTTGCAACTGAGTAAGCCTTTGAAACACTGTCATGTGGACCAACATCATCCTCTGGAGAGCATATTACATCGTTTATCCATTTTATAATGCTTTGTATGAAAAGTTTAAACTCAGAATGTCTATGTTCGAACGCATCTTGGTCTTTGCATTTATCATCTTCATTTAGCAGTTCAAACAATTCTTCATTGTGTTTATACTCTACCAGGCATTTGACAAAGTTTGGTAAAGATTCTTCATCTATGAAATCAATATTGCATTCATTTTGTTTCAATCTTTCAATGTTATTTTTCTCTTTTGTCAACTGTGACAGCTTTCCTCTTCTTTCTCCTTTTAATCTGATGATTTTCTCATCTAGAGCTCGTTCTGTGGGCTTTGGCTCCCTCTTCTGGCCAACGGGCGTAACTTCACCTTTGTCCGCCATCTTTTCCCGTTTATTTTACTTTTAAATCTTTACACACAAACTGTGAGCTTTCACAGCTTCTTACTCTTCTAAAACGTTCACACAAACATGTTTGAAAGAGTTCCTTTATGTGTAGGATTTCTATTTCATAGTTCCCGGGTTTATGGAGGTGCTGGCTCCGTTAGCAACCAACCGTTTTTGTTTTTTTTTGCTTAGCAACCAACTTGAAGCTTCTGTCGCTCTTAATGGCGGCGGCGGAGCTCACGGCTTTTATTTTTTCAACTCCGGCGGGGTCCTCGATGGAGTCGACTCTCAGATTGTCCGTAAGTCCTCTTTCCTTTCTGACTTGGGCTTGAAAGAGTCCTAAATGAGAAGTCTTTTGACTCGATGTATGTACAGTAAGCTCTCACTAGTCTAGCCCCTTAATGCTCTTTCGTACGCGACGCATTTCTTCAAAAAGGAGGTCTTGAATCCAGCGAATATATTTGTGTCTTTACTGAACGTAATAAAAGAGATACACAAAAAAGGCAATACAGATTCAAAACAAATAGAAAGTGACGTTCAAAAGACTGTGTTGCTCTTGGGGTGCCAGACTTCTACTAAAAGAACAAATGCTTACGTTGTGGTGTATTAGTAAGGTAATCTCTCTCTCACCCAGTAGGAGGAGCCAGCGAGGTGTTCCCCAGGTGAAGAGAAGAGATGTTCGTGTGTGATTTGATTCATTCTGTTTCTGGTTTTGGCGCTTGAAGGATTAAAGTCGACTGCTTGGAAATAAGTTTGTCTCTCCTTCTTCACTCGCTACAGTGGTGACCTACGACGTGAAAGACGTCAGAACCAAACATGGATGTTGTTTCTTCTTCGGACTCTGCCGCTGCGGCGTCTGCCCAGCTGTTACAGCCGACCCCAGCCGACTCTGCTCCCGCAGCGAGTGTTAAGCTCCCGGACTTCTGGCAAAGTGACCCGGTTTCGTGGTTCCAGCACATCGAGGCACTCTTTCGCCTCCGAGGCATGAACGCAGATGAAACCAGGTGCTTCTTGGTCGTGTCTGCTCTGGATCAGCAGTCCACCTGTAGAGCCATGCTGCTGCTGCGCGACCCACCGCACGTGGGAAAATATGGCGTCCTTAAAGAGTTTCTGCTTCGAAGGTACAGTTTGACTTCAACTGAGAGGGTTGATAAACTGTTATCCCTGCCTGGTTTGGGTGACGGCA
>JBBPBX010018469.1:29985-45581 GCA_038048925.1 Garcialebias charrua | reverse complement strand
GGCTGACAGAATGTGCAGGCTTAACACTCGGCTAACAACCCTGGCTTCCTGAATTGCATGTAACCTAATCACCAACACCATCTGTTAATTATGTTAATACAAAAATGCTTTGGCTGCGGTTCATATCCATTCTCTGAATTAGCCCCCCTACTTCCACTGAGCACTCTGCATGCTCGCTTCTCTTTCTCTTGTCCAATGCCTTCCATCATCTGAGGCTCCCATTTTCTTTTTTTGTCTTTTTTAAAATCTTGACACGATCATCCTTTCTAATTTTATCTCTATTGCCTCATTTTCTATACACTATTTAAATTGTATTGAACATCTTTGCCATCTTTGTCATTCTTTCACTTTTTTATGAAAAAAGGGTAAAACATGTCTCAGTCCTAACTTCTCCTCCTCACAATTCCTTTGCTTACAGAGTGCTATCCTCCCCATGACTCTAATGTCCCTCCCTTGAGATAGTTTGTCTGAATCCAACTAATTTTGACTGATATTGATTCACTTTTCTGCTTAATTGTTAAGTTGCAAAGCTAATCTGTATTTATAAATCTAAGTTTCTATTGATCTGCTGGAAACATTAACTTTGTCTTGCACTCATGCATAAAATAAGCATTATTATTTCAGAATTTAATAGTCATACATACGAGCTGGTCATTATATTAACACAATCGAACAGCAGTCCCAGCAAAACACAATCCCCAGGGAAACCTTGTTTGAGCCCAGGGATGAAATGGGCAGTTTGCCCAGGAGAGGCAGTGAATGCGGAGGGCAACAAAATAAAGATAAAAGGGAAATAAAAAAAGGCAAAGCAAAACTGAGAATGTACAGCAGATTCATTCATTCAACCATTATTTATGCAGGCTTGCCTCGTTGAGCCATGGGGACTCATTTACAAGAGGGACCTGTCTCACTCACACCCAAGGTCAATTTAGAGTCACCAATCAGCCTAACATGCATGTTTTTGGATACATGTTTTTGGATACATGTTTGTTGTGGAATTCTTTATTTAGAGTACCGGTAATACATAATAAAGAAGTGTACAAATGTTCTAATGTGATTTCTTTTAAAGAAAAGGAATAAAAATATGTTACAGGAGAATTAAGTTGATGAGCCACACAATTGAAGGAGTTGTGGCATTGGAAATCTGGAGTGGCAGAGACATATGTTAGTTTGGTACAGGACATGTATGAGGACAGCAGGACAGTGGTGAGATGTGCTGTAGGAGTGACAGTAACTTCAAGGTGGAGGTGGGATTGCATCAAGGATCGGCTCTGAGCCCCTTCTTGTTTGCTCTGGTGATGCTAACAGATGAGGTCAGGCAGGAATTCCTTTGGACTATGTTTGTAGATGCACTGTGATTTGTAATGAGAACAGGGAACAGATGGAAGAGAACTTGGAGAGGTGGAGATATGAACTTGAAAGAAGAGGAATGAAAGTCAGCTGTAATAAGACAGAGTACGTACATGTGTATGAATGAGAGGGAGGCTGGTGGAACAGTGAGGCTACAAGGAGCAGAGGTCACAAAGGTGCAGGACTTCAAATACTTGGGGTCCACTGTCCAGGAAAATGGGGAGTGTGGTAAAAATATGAAAAAGAGAGCCCAGGCAGGATGGAGTGGATGGAGAAAAGTTTCAGGAGTGATTTGAGACAAAAGATTGGCATCAAAGGTCAAAGGAAAAGTTTACAAGACAGTGGTGAGACCAGCTATATTGTATGGTCTGGAGACAGTGTCATTGACAAAAAGACAGGAGAAAGAACTGGAAGTGGCAGAAATGAAGATGTTGAGGTTCTCCTTAGGAGTGACAAGGATGGATAAGGTTAGAGATCATCAGAGGTACAGCACAAGTTGAACAACTGGGAGATAAAGTTAGAGCAACTCATTAGAGAGGTCAGACTGAGATGGTTTGGACATGTCCAGAGGAGGGACAGTGGGTATATTGGTAGAAGGATGTTAGAAATTCAGCTGCCAGGAAAAAGACAAAGAGGAAAGCCAGAGGAGATATATGGATGCAGTTAGAGGACATGAAGGTAGTTGGAGTGAGGACAGAGGATGCAGAGGACAGAGTGAGGTGGAGGAGGATGACTCGCTGCGAGGCCCCTGAAGAGGGAACAGTTAAAAAAAAAAAATCTGTATTTTATCATCCCTTACGTGATTGTTTTGTTCTTGTTGTATTCTTATTCTGGGTGTTCTATGGTATAAGGTTCATAAACAAATTTTGAGAAAAAAATCACTAAATAGAGTTTAGGGATTGAGGCTTAGGGATTGAGAAGGCCACATGCTATTTCCTCTATTTATAACTTATTCAGCATCCTCAATGCCCTTTACTGTAAACACCACAGTGTTTCTTCTGTGCAGCAGGAGTACGTCCTTGCTGCATCGCTGCTTAACCCTCAAAATGAGTGTGCTTCTCTGAGGCTTAGGGATTGAGAAGGCCACATGCTATTTCCTCTATTTATAACTTATTCAGCATCCTCAATGCCCTTTACTGTAAACACCACAGTGTTTCTTCTGTGCAGCAGGAGTACGTCCTTGCTGCATCGCTGCTTAACCCTCAAAATGAGTGTGCTTCTCTGATCCTTGTCCTCCTCCCTCAGGAGTGAGGTGAGAAGAGGCCGGGTTAAGAAAGGGACGGCTCCTAAAAACAGCTGCCAGCCTGTTGGATGCCACAGTTCCCCTCTGGGCGTCAAGAATAAAGGAAGAGATTGGTGGAGAGGCGGCCAAGGTTGTGCCCACAAGATGAGGCTACTGAGAAGGCAGTGTCACCTTCACCACTGGGTCTCCATCTGTTTCCCACTCTTGATCTAACTTTCTCATTTATCTTTACAAATGAATACCTAAAGAGGGTGATGATTATGACCCCTAGTCAGATTTGTTATATTCATGTGATTTTTATTTTATTTTATTAGAGAAAAAAGGCATTCGACCGCGTCCCTCGGGGGGTTCTGTGGGGGGTACTCCGGGAGTATGGGGTACCAGGCCGATTGATATGGGCTGTTAGGTCCCTGTACGACTGGTGTCAGAGCTTGGTCCGCATTGCCGGCAGTAAGTCAGGCTCGTTTCCGGTGAGAGTTGGACTCCGCCAAGGTTGCCCTTTGTCACCGATTCTGTTCATAACTTTTATGGACAGAATTTCTAGGCGCAGCCAAGGTGTTGAGAGGATCCGTTTTGGTGGCCTTAGAATCGCTTCTCTGTTTTTTGCAGATGATGTGGTCCTATTGGCTTCATCAGATCGTGATCTACAGCTTTCGCTGGAGCGGTTTGCAGCCGAGTGTGATGCGGCCGGGATGAGGATCAGTTCCTCCAAATCCGAGGCCATGGTCTTGAGCCGGAAAAGGGTAGCATGCCCTCTCCGGGTCGGGGAGGAGGTCCTGCCCCAAGTGGAGGAGTTTAAGTATCTCGGGGTCTTGTTCACGAATGAGGGAAAACTGGAGCGTGAGATCGATAGGCGGATAGGTGCAGCATCCGCAGTGAAGCGGGCGCTGTACCGGTCTGTCGTGGTGAAGAGAGAGCTGAGTCGAAAGGCAAAGCTCTCAATTTACCGATCGATCTACGTTCCCACCCTCATCTATGGTCATGAGCTTTGGGTTGTGACCGAAAGAACGAGATCTCGGATACAAGCGGCTGAAATGAGTTTTCTCCGCAGGGTGTCTGGACTCTCCCTTAGAGATAGGGTGAGAAGCTCAGTCATCCGGGAGGGACTCGGAGTAGAGCCGCTGCTTCTCCACATCGAGAGGAGCCAGTTGAGGTGGCTCGGGCATCTGGTTAGGATGCCTCCTGGACGCCTCCCTGGTGAGGTGTTCCGGGCATGTCCCACCGGGAGGAGACCCAGAGGAAGACCCAGGACACGCTGGAGGGACTATGTTTCTCGGCTGGCCTGGGAACGCCTTGGGATTCCCCCAGAGGAGCTGCTCCAAGTGGCTGGGGAGAGGGAAGTCTGGGCCTCCCTACTTAGGCTGCTACCCCCGCGACCCGACCCCGGATAAGCGGACGAAAATGGATGGATGGAGAGAAAAAGAGAAATAGAGTACGGAAGCATGGTGGAACAGTTGGTAGAGCTGCCACCTCTCAGCAAGAAGGTCACCAGATCAAATCCCGGACAGATCTTTCTGGGTGGAGTTTGTATGATCTCTCAAAGCATGAGTAGGTTTTTCTCCGGGTACACTGGTTTCCTCCCACAGACCAAAAACATACATGTTAGACTGAATGGTAAAGGCTTCAGTATAGCTCTGCATAAGTCCATACGCATGTCCGTACGCGCGTGCTGTACGTAGACATTTCACCCGCACACCCCAGCGTACGTTCTCGCGTATATTCTCACGTTTTTGCACCAAATTCTTGACATCATTTGAGCAGCTGGAGCGCAGAGCGTTTACCTACGGGACAAATTGAGGTTGCTTATTGGTCATTTGCTGACACTCCTACTGCATTGATTGACAGGTCGGGGGGAAAAAGACGGGAGCTGGCAGCTGCAGCCGCAGTGGTGTTCTGTGTTTATATGTTAATAAAAAGTTCTAAAAAATAAAATAAAAACAGGGAGCGCTGGTCCTGCAGCCCACACATCAGCACACACACACCATATGCATCCACCTAGTCTCTACGATCACAGAACAGTAATCTCCTTCACATTCCGCGAACCAAATTAAGGACCATGGGAGACCAGGCATTCTGTGTGGCTGCCCCCAACCTATGGAACTCCCGCCCTGACCACCTGAGAGCTCCACAGTCACTGGTTGACTTTAAAAACGGCTTGAAGACCTTTCTTTTTAAGCGAGCCTACTCTGCCTCCTCATGATTTTATCTTTGATCTTAGTTGATATTATTATTGATTTTACTTGTTTTATCACTTGTTTTATTTTTGATTTTGTTGCACTTTGTAGCACTTTTAGATTTTTGTTAATGAAAAGTGCGTGATAAATTAAATTCATTATTATTATTATTATTATTACCAGCACACCATGAAATCTCCAGAACCTCCCGCAGCCACGCTGGACCCGAGTTAAATTCGCTCGTGACCAATTTTTTTCATTTCTCATCATTTCAGTGATGGAGTCAACGGAGGAGGAAGAGATCACTTGCCTTTTGGCAAAAAAGAAAGAAAGAAAAGGCCAGATCAGGGATGAAGAAGGGGAATTTGATACATTTGTGTCGCATACAAAACAGTCAGGCGCCGGGCAGTTTATTGTGCGACAACGCGTTTGTGTACGTGGTCGTAAAATTTGAGCTTTGCGCGTACATGCCCAGCGGGGATGCGCTTGTACCTCTGCGTAGTACGTGCGTACAGCTGTGTATGGACGTATGCAGAGCTATACTGGAGCCTTAACTCTAAATTGTCACTAGGTGTGAGTGAGAGAGTGAATGGTTGTTTGTCTCGTTTGTCTCCATGTGTCCCTGCTATGGATTGGAGACCTGTTCAGGGTGTACCCAGCATCTCACAGAGTGATGGCTTGATATGGGCACCAGTGATCCCTGTGACCCAAAAAGGAAGAAGCAGGTAAAATATAATGGATGGATGGATGGATGATGGATGGATGGATGGAAGGAGAAATAGAATAAAGTTGTAGAGGAAGATCAGTTGAACGGTCAGCCCATTATCTTTTTTAAATATAGCCTTTTAGTGGTTCTTTGTGTTGTTAAGTTTTCTGTCTTTTGCTATTGTGCTGTTTTTTTCTCTTTCCTTGTTCTATTATTTTTAAGATATCTTGTGTTTAATTTATTCCCAGTGTCTCCCTGTGCTATCTTTTACTTTCTATTCTCTCAGTCCTGCTTCCCTTCTCACACCTGTGCTTTGTATTCGTTAATCTCGGCTGTCACCACTTACCTCATCACTGCTCGTCTATTTTAACCCCATGGTTTTCAGTCCATCTTCATTTATTCTTATTGTTTCCTGCATGTTCCCTAAGTGCTACTTGTGTCTTCAGTTCTTTTGCATCTTGTTTTGCAGACCCATCAGCTTTTGCTTATTTTTATTAAATTTAGTCCTGATTTCTAAACAACACAAAACTGATGTAAATATCATCACAACATGGTGCTGCAGTTATTATCCTGTTAGTATTTTATCTAGACTGACCCGGGGTTTTTGATCTGCTCAGAGAGGGATTATAATGAAATTATGAACTGGTTCTGACTGGTTTAAACAGGGCCAGCAATTCTAAAAAGAGTCTCCCAGGGATTCACCATCTGTCAAGGAAAAGTATTATTTATTTGGTATTGATTTGTTGGCATCACGTAGAAAGGCTTTGTGCACCGTATCATTTTTTTCCTGACATGTCAGACCACATAAGATCCAGTGAGATCACACTTAGTCCGACCCCCTTATCCACATGATAGACTGTGCTCCCGAATGTGAAGGAGGAGCCTGAAAGTTATGCACCATAACTCATGTTCCCTGAAGGAAGGGAACGAGGTGCAACATAACTATGGGAATTGCGCCCCCGCGCGATTTACCTGAAGTAATACATTCACGCCTTTACGGCAGGTGGGCGTCAGCGTCACCACAGAGGCCCCGCCCTCTTGGTATAAAGACGCGTGCGCCCATCCTTCGTCCTCCAAAAAGCACTTCACCGAGCTTTGGCATTGAAAGGGCAAACATATGTTGCACCTCGTTCCCTTCCTTCAGGGAACATGAGTTATGGTGCATAACTTTCAGTTCCCTTATCAGTCAGTCCACTCGGTGCAACATATGACTATTCTTCTTCTTCTTCTTTCGGCTTTTCCCTTTTCAGGGGTCGCCACAGCGAGTAATCCTCCTCCACCTCACTCTGTCCTCTGCATCATCTGTCCTCACTCCAACTACCTTCATGTCCTCTCTAACTGCATCCATATATCTCCTCTTTGGCCTTCCTCTGTGTCTTTTTCCTGGCAGCTGCATTTCTAACATCCTTCTACCAATATACCCACTGTCCCTCCTCTGGACATGTCCAAACCAACAACATATGACTATGGGAACGTAATTCATTCACGCCCTTGAAATGCTCAGTAAAAATGCATGCTTGTGAGAACTTCTGCCTTTATACTTTAGGCGTTTTGGCTGATCTCTACTGTACGTTAGAGTACAGCCTGAGTGACGTCACAGGCAGTAACATCCAAACAATAATGTTTTGCAAACGTATTTGTGGAACTCCAGTTAGCTGCAGCACAAATGTCTGCCACTGGAACACCCTTAAACAGAGCCCATGAGGCTGCCAAGCCTCGAGTTGAATGGGCGTGCACCCCAGAGGGCACCTGTTGACCTTTGCTGCTGTAAGCCCTTTTTATGGCCTCAGTCACCCAGTGTGAGAGGCGCTGCTTTGAAAGGGCTCTGCCCGCAGCCGAGTTGGTAAAACAGACAAACAGTTGGTTTGCTTTCCTCCAACTGACAGTTCTATGGATGTAAACACTTAAGGCCCTTATTGGGCAGAGTGATCTCAGCCTCCTCTGTTCCTCAGTGAGGACAGGGTGTGAAGGAAACTCAGAGAGCTCAAAGTCCAGACTCCTGGGATTTAGAGTTGGTACTTTTGGCACGTATGTAGAGTTAGGACGCAGAGTGACCTTTGACCCATCAGGGGCAAACCTTGTACACATTGGGTGCACAGATAAAGCGTGGAGGTCACCCACACGTTTAGCTGAGCAGAGAGCCAGGAGCAACGCAGTTTTATAAGATAATAAGTCTATCTTAATGCTGCTGAGAGGCTTAAATGGAGGCTCACACAATGCATCCAGGACTAACTGAAGGTCCCAGTCTGGGGCCAGAGTCCTGCTGGGGGACCTTTTCCTCAGTACGCCCTTTATGAAACGTATCGTGAGAGGGTGGGCACCGGGTGTTTTTCCCCCCCATCCTTTGTGGCACGCCGAGATGGCTGACAAAAACACCTTAATGGTGGGAAATGAGCGGCCTTTTTCCAGCAGGTCCTGTAAAAAGGTGAGAAGCTGGACTAGGTTGCAGGAATATGAAACAATATTCCTCTCTAGACACCAGGCCTCAAAGACACGCCATTTATGAGCGTAGAAAGTCTGAGATGACCCAGCTCTTGCTCCCTGTATTGTGTTAATAACATTACTGGGGAGGCCCGAGGCCATCAGTCTGTTCCTTTCAGTGGCCAAGCTATGAGTTGCCACAGTTCTGGACGCGGGTGGAGAAGCTGCCCGTGTGCTTGAGTCAGCAGGTCCCTGTAGGGGGGCAGCTGCCACGGAGTCCCTGACAACAATGAAATTATTTCTGGGAACCACGGTTTCTGAGGCCATCTGGGGCCTATTAATATTAGGGAGAGAGCTCCCTTCCGTACCCGTTCCAGCGTCGCCTGAATTAAAGGGACGGGTGGAAACGCGTAATACAGCACCCCTGCTGGCCAGTCATGGGCCAGCGCGTCCGTCCCCATCGTTGCGTTTGTTTCCTTCAGTGAAAAGAACAGAGCGCAGTGCGAGCTGGTTTTGCACGCAAACAGATCAACGGACGTCCGACCAAATCGTGACCAGACCTGGTCCACTTTCCGTGGGTTCAGTCTCCATTCTGAGGCCAGTAGCGGTCCTCTGGAGAGGGCGTCTGTTCCGTAGTTTAGCTCTCCCGGGATGTGTGTCGCCCTCAGTGACAAAATTCTGGGGCCACACCACGTGAGCAGCCTGTGTGTCAGGCCGAGGAGGGCCCGGGACCTCGCCCCCCCCTCCCTGTTGATGTAGGACACTACTGTCCTGCTGTCCGATTTTATGAGGACATGCTGTTTTGCAATCAGCCCCTTTTTGTAAAGAGTTTTATTGACAGATAAACAGCTTTCAATTCCAGTAGGTTGATGTGGAGCTTTGCATCCTGTTTTCCCCAGAGCCCTTGGGCGTTCTGGTTCCTGCAAACTGCTCCCCATCCTCCCAACGAAGCGTCTGTCGTGACAACCACACGAGACATGACTCGTCCCAGCGGGACGCCTGCAACGAACACTGAGGGGTCCCTCCAGGGTTCCAGAGCTGTCAGACATGCCTGGCTGATCAAAACCCTTCCTTCCCGCCTGATGGAGGCAGGACATGTTTGTTTGTTTAGCCATATTTGCAGAGCATGCATTTTCAGTAATGCCTGTGGCAGGCAGGGAATGGCTGCTGCCAATAAGCCCAAGAGGCGTTGGCAAAGCTTGATAGACACTCTCTGACCCAGCTGAAAATGTGTCAGGCAGAGGCGTAACGAAACCACCCGCTCCTCTGAAAGCCATGCTCTGTACAAGATGGTGTTGATCTGTACGCCCAGAAATACGGTAATCTGTGATGGAGTAATATCGCTTTTCTGCAGATTTAAAACGAAGCCCAGAGCTTCCAGGTGCATCATCACCATGCGTGTATGCAGCTGGGCTTGCGTTCTGCTGCTGGCGAGAATCAGAAGGTCGTCCAAATAATTCAAAATTCGGACCCCCTGACCCCCGAGGGAGGTCAACACTGTGTCCAGGCACTTTGTGAAAGAACGTGGAGCGGTTTTTAATCCAAAAGGTAAAGCTTTGTATTCGTAAGCTTTCCCTTCGAATGCAAAGCGTAGATATTTTCTGTGTCTCTTCCAAATGCCTACGTGGAAGTAGGCGTCTTTGGGATCCACTGTGCACGTGTGGTCTCCTTGTCTCACAGACTGTAGTACTTGTCTCAGCGTGAGCATTTTGAACCTGTAAATTGTTATTCTCTTGTTCAAAGCCCTGAGATCTAGAATTGGTCTCAAGGTTCGGTCTCGTTTGGGCACGAGGAAGTGTTTGCTGTAGTGGCCGGTTTTTATTTTTCGTTTTGGAACAACACGGATCACACCTTTCTGCAGCATTGCTGTTATTTCCTCCCTCAGGACGTGCGCACGTTCTGGGTTTATATCTAATTTTAGCACCCCTGTGAACGGAGGCGGCGAGCCCATGACACACTGTAGACATGACCCACGTGTTTGGTAGACACGCCCCCCAGGCTTGCGCATGCGCTGAGAGCCTCAGAGGCATGTTTATTGCGGGCTGCCTGCGCCTCGTGGGTGCGGGCAGGGGAGCGTCTGGCCCCCCTCGCTCTGTCCTGAGCGAACTGACCTGCCCGCACGTGGACGCCACATAATCTGTCTGCTTCAGACAGACTCCAGACGTCCCGCTGCGGTTCATTGTCTGATCTGACACCCTGTGCTGCACGAGGGAGGAGGGGTGCTTGCCCTTTCCCTTTATTGTGACTGTTTTCATAAAAATGGGTTGTTGTTGTCTCTGTTTTTTTTGTTTTTTTTTTTGAGTCAAGAATCAGGGCAGTTTGTGCTTCTGGTACTTTATTTTTGTGTTTAGAAGAACAGAAATTTGTCTTTGTTACACACATGTCAGAAACATTTTGTTTTGAGCACACACAAATGTCACCAGCTTTTTGTATTCTTTTACAAACAAAGTCTGGGTTTAAATGTCTCGGTTCCTGTACCCCGTGGGTGGACGAACCTGCAAAACTGTGGAGTGGGCCCACTTCGTCAGGCCCGCTTCTGTCTCCCATCCCGGTTCGCTGAGAAAGTCTTTATCGGAGCCGCATGGCGAGGAACAAACCTGTTCCTGCTCCAGGACTGACCGACCTGAGATGGACGGGTCTCTGCCGTTGCTCCCCGTCGTAAGCAGACCTTTTTTGCGGGGGCGGCGTGTGGCTGAGCAATGTCGAGGCTGCACGGGTCTGCTCCCACTGGTGTCTCTGGGGGGGGCAAAAGCCTTTCTCGGCATCCCCTCACGTAGCGCTTCAGCCTACTTCCTTTGCTGCTCCAGCCTGCTCTGGATGCATTCCAGAGCCCCCCGAAGAGTCCCGTGGGCTCTATCGGGTGGTGAAGAAAGGGGTAACGTTGGCCTTCTGGCAGGTCCGTCAGAGTGAGCCACAGGTGGCGCTGAGCGATGACCACTTCAGCCATGCATCTCCCTTGAGCTATGGCGGCGGTCCCCAGCATGCAGAGCACAAAGTCAGTGCCCTGCGGGCTTCCTCCAGGATGTCAGTCGTCGCCTTTTTGCTTGTGGTTACCTGGAGTTCCTGGAGCTTCTCTGCCAGGTACGCCTGCATTAAGGCCGAGGCGTTTAACGCGTGGGCTGCGAGGCCCTAAACTCTGTAGCATTTGTTGAACTGTGTGGCCAAAGCGTGGCAGGCTTTGCTGAGCAGAGTTGGTTTTGCGCCCGACGTCCTAGGGGCCAAGTGAGCCGCCAGCGTGTCCTCCATCTGCGGCACGTTGGCGATTCCTGCTGCCTCCATTCCTGCAACGTCGAGGAACTAAGAGAGCGGCAGAAGCATGGGAGCTCTGGGCTCGGCCCAGGTGCGAGTGAGCTCAGTGAGAAAATCAGGGAAAAACATCCTGTGTCTCATGGCCGACTGCTGCTTCTCGTAGAAGTAGGTGCCCGCCAACCTCGTAACCTGTTGGCGAGGTGGGGGTTCTGGCCAGGCAATCTGTAGCGCATCCGCCGCCGTTCGACACAATTCGAACAGGGCGGGGATGGACGCGTCTGTCTCTGGCAGAGCTGCCGTCGGGTTCTGGGGGAATTCTTCCTCTTCCCATTCGTCCTTGTTGTCGGCTTCTTTGTCCGAAATCTCCCCCGAGGCCGTTTGCGAGAGCTCGTCTACATTCATCAGGCCTCGTGTGTTGAACTCAGCCGTCGAGTCCCCGACCGGTGCCGCCATGTCCATACTGTCCCCCTATTCGACCTGTCCACTGTCCTCTAGATCAATGTTCTCGAGCTCCGGTGTGGGAGTGAGCGGCTCTGTGAGGTCCGGGTCCCGTGAGGTCCGGGTCCCGTGTTGGTGCTATGCCACCCATGGCCTTGGCCACGATGTCCACGCGACGCTTCCTCACAGACTCTGGCATCTGGCTGCAGTGCGGGCAGGAGTCGGGGGATTCCAGCGCTGTTTTAGCATGCAACATCCCCAGGCAGACGGGACAGGCCTCGTGGGTGTCCGTCGCCGAGAGGGAGTAGCCGCAATCGCTGGGGCAGGTTCGGGAGCTGGGGCTCGGTGGCCTGCTGGTCCTTTTAGCAGTTTTCGCTTCCCTTTCTCGGGCGCCATGGCTGAGAAAGTTGAGCTTGTTAGCTGTGCTAACGTTGTCCGAAGATGTCTCCTTCGTCGCATCGCTTTTGCTAGCTATCCCGCTACTCGTTAGCGGGGTAGTGGTGTGACGCAGTTAGCGCCATCGAGCGAAGCCGTCTGTGAAGAGAGAAGAAAAAAACCTCGAGGTTAAATAAAAGATGATGGACTAGCTTTCACTAGCCCAGCCACACGCAGGAATTTTCTCTGTGCGCTCAGAGTAGGGAGCGAGCTCACCTCAGATAGAGCGATGTGGCAACAGAGAAGTCCCGCGAAGTTCAGGTATAAGCGAGGTGAAGGGCATAAAAGAGGACGAAGGATGGGCGCACGCATCTTTATACCAAGAGGGCGGGGCCTCTGTGGTGACGCTGACGTCCACCTGCCGTAAAGGCGTGAATGTATTACTTCAGGGAAATCACGCGGGGGCGCAATTCCCATAGTCATATGTTGCACCGGGTGGACTGACTGATAAGGGAACTACCATATTTTCCGGTGTATAGGTCGCACTTTTTTATGTTTTTTTTTCAAGGCATGCGACCTATACACGAGTGCGACCTATTTATGGAATTTTTCCATATTTTTAGACCAATTTTTGCCTCAGTTATGACCCTTTTTTCACTTTGGCAGAAAATGGTGCAGTACCACTTTCGGCCGCTAGTGCAGTACCATTTCGCGCTAGGGGCGCAGTGCAGTACCAGTTTTGGCCGCTAGGGACACTTCCAGAGGAGTACACCGACCGTTTCCAGCTCATGTGTCCGAAAAAAAAGCTCCTCTGCTCGGACTGACTGTCGGCCTCCTGGTCTGGATGTAACTTCCTTTAGCTCTCTGTTTCTTAGCTGTTTGTTTGCAAGATAAGTCAAGAACCACTCTGCGGATTTTTCTGAAACTTACAAAATGTAATCATAGTGTGGACGTTTACAAGTGAGTACCTTTATTAGATGTTTGAGATAAAAAAAAAATAAACTATCTTTTATTAGCATAGCTTTTGTTAGCTTGTGGTTGTATTTCTGTTTATGTTATAAATAGCTTAGAAACTAATCGGTTTATATTTTTTCTGCTTACAGATTGTAATTACTAAGGCTTTAATGTACGTAACTATGGCTGGATGAATCATTTGACATAAAATTCGATTTTTTATTCGTGTCAGAGGCGGACTCGTCTCATGTTTAGCTTCTGTTTACTTCTGTTTACGTTATAAATAGCTTCGAAACCTTTTGTGTATATTTATTTCTGCTTACAGAGTAATTATAAGGCTCCAATGTACTTAACTATGTCCTGGAGAAAACATTTGACATAAAATTCGATTTTTTATTCGTGTTTTCAGAGACGGACTCGTCTCGTGTTTAGCTTCTGTTTACGTTATAAATAGGCTAGCTTTGAAACCAATCGTGTATATTTATTTCTGCTTACAGAGTAATTATAAGGCTCCAATGTACTTAACTATGTCCTGGAGAAATCATTTGACATAAAATTCGAGTTTTTATTCGAGTTTTCAGAGACGGACTCATCTCGTGTTTAGCTTCTGTTTACTTCTGTTTACGTTATAAATAGTTTCGAAACCAATCGTGTATATTTATTTCTGCTTACAGAGTAATTATAAGGCTCCAATATACTTAACTATGTCCTAGAGAAATCATTTGACATAAAATTCAATTTTTTTATTTGTGTTTTCAGAGACGGACTCGTCTCGTGTTTAGCTTCTGTTAGCTTCTGGCAGACATTAGCAGCAGAGCTAAACACTCGGTCCACATTTCCGGGTTGACTCAGCGGTGACACGGCACGTCAGCGGTGGATGACGCGTTACGTCGGCGGTGACGTAGGTGCAACTTATACACCGGTGCGACCTATTTATGGATTTTTCCAATTTTTTGGCAATAATTGGACACTGCGACCTATACAACGGTGCGACCTATAGTCCGAAAAATACAGTAGGCCCTATATATTTGTAATGCCATGTGACATCTGCCCCTTCTGGTCCAGGATCTTGCGTTGTGTATCAGAGAGGCCAGCGCTGTAAAGCTGTAACCTTTTCCTGCCTTGATTTAATACAATTGGTAAAACTTAATTCATGTTTCTTTGAGTTACTGTTATAGTGTGAGTTGTTACTTGAGGGAGGTCCAAGCCGGGGGCCGCTTCAGCTGGGGGCGGGTCTGGGGTCCGAGATGAGGCCTGAGGCCCACAGCAAACAGCTAGCTGCAGGAGCTCGGGGGGCTGCAGCAGCACACGCTGCAACAATCCTTAATCAAAAAGTGAAATAATTTTAAAGACCGTGTAAAGTGAATTTCAACATTTTCTTAAATAAACATTATAAATGTGATAATTGTAATGTTGTAAATGAGTAAAAAGTCTCAAAATTGTAGCTCAATTAATTTTGAAGTTATACATGAAACTGTGTATAAAGACATGTGTGTTTCAGGATTTTTTAGGCGTGTTTTAAACGGGACCGCGTTTCGTCACGCGGTCCTCATTAGTATAGCCCTACCCCCTGCTGCTCTAGTGATATAAATTGTTCTTCGCATGGGTGGAGCCGTTCACTCGCGACTCGCAGATAGCATCAGATAGCAATAGCATAGATATTTTGTTCATTGTTAGCTAGCTAATCAATTATGCCTCGTTCCTGCATCTTCCCAGGATGTTTTAATGGTCAGGGCACCTGCTACTGACCGTCTCCCTCCTCAGCCTCCGGACACCGCCGCCGCCTTTCCTGTTTCTTTTCTTTCTTTTTTTTATTGCTAAGCCTGTGCCCTACAAGTTCACAAGCTCCTTTTTTGCTAAGAAAATGCGACAGGTCCATTGCATACTTAGTTATCAACGTGATTACTCTTTATTTTAATCACCAACACAGCCCCCGCATGCGATGTGTCGGGTCGGACCGGGTGCAGCCGCGCGAGTCCGCTCATCTTCTAAACACAGAACAGCGGAGTTATGAATTATAGTTGCGTCCTCAACTTTAAAAATAAAACCAGAGTTGTTTGTGCACTAAAAACAGCGTAACTCTTGGAAAAAGGAGCAAACAGAGCAGGTTTACTGATGAACCTGTCTTCCTCCTCCACACAGTTCAGCTCTGAGCGAGAGAGTCCTCCTACTTGCTCTCTGAGCTGCAGTGCTGCGCTGAAACCACGCCCACTGCTGACACGCCCCCACAGTTCCAGACTAAGGGAAAATCAATGTATTTTCATGATTTTTGACACTTAATTTTATAAGGAAAACAATGTTTTTAATCAGTCAGATTTATATGGGTGATTAATAACACATATTTATGCCATGTGATAAACTAAAAACACAAATCTAATTTCACTTTACACGGTCTTTAAGGCCAGAGAAAACAAACAGCTCACATCTGAATATTTTTTGAAATTTTATTTTATATTCTTTAGTCAAATGTACACAACAAAGGCATTGTCAAAGATTCTTAAAATATGTCCTTTTTTGTGTGTATAATTAATAGCAGTGATTTTGTTTTGCATCATTAGAACTTTATAAGTTTGCATGACCGTGCATTGAATTTGAGCTATAATTTTAGCATTAGTTTTGTTCGACAGTTCTAATGCTTCATGATTTTAAGTTTAAGTTTCTATTTTAGGAAAGGCGCAATGTTGCC
>JBBPBX010018469.1:3526-15843 GCA_038048925.1 Garcialebias charrua | reverse complement strand
TATATATAAAAATTTCAATTGTTCAAATTTTGGTCAATTTCAGAGGGCCAATTCAAAAGCCCAACGGGCCGTATATGGCACACGGGCAAGGGTTGTCCATGCCTGTTCTAAGCGCTTAAACCTACATCATTTTAACAACATACATACAGTACTGTATATGTAGCTACTAAATGTTACTTACCAGGCTCTGCAGGACAGCATCGGCTCAGTTCCAGTCCGACTCGGTTCCATTTCTGCAGGGCTACCCTGCAGTGATGAAGCCCACAATCACTGTTGTCAACTCTTAAACCTACTAAATTTAACAACAAACTATAGCTATTAAATTTTACTTATTAGGCTCTGCAGGGGGAGTGGTGACGCAGAGGTTAGAGAAGGTGGGCCTGTGATTGGAAGATAGCCTGTTCAAGCCCCGGTGCCGACAACATCAAAAATGTGGGTTGGGTAGGTGAAGCACCCATATCTGCCCCCACCCTCATTCTCCCCACTCTGGGCCCTTGAGCAAGGCCCTTAACCTCCAGCATCTGCTCCTCCAGGTGTCCTAGCTGGCAGCTCTCTGCTCCACACACAGGGCTGCGGTAGCTCAGTGGTGTGGTTTCGTCAGGAAGGGCATCCGGCGTAAAAATAACTGCCAAGTCTTCATGCAACTTAGTTCACTGTGGCAACCCCTAACGCAGGGAGCAGCCGAAAGAAAAACAAGAAAGGCTCTGCAGAACAGCAGCAGCTCGGTTCCGCTCTGACTTGGTTCCATTTCAGTGGACCTATCCTGATGGTTCTTGTCCGGCTCAGGGTACAGTATTGTGGTGGTGGGCTCCGGAAACAGCGCCAGACTTACGGTGGCACATCCCCACTTGGAAGTCCTCGTGGGCCAGCTAGGACCTACTGGGTTCACTGCTGAGTCTGGGGGTTATGTGCAGACAATCTGTGCCCAGGTTACATAGCACAATGCTCCGTTTCTTAAAGAGACATGTCCTGACATGATTTCTTTCTTGTGAATCTTACATTTGTAAGTTTAATTTTCTTAAAGAAACTTTTCCAAGTGACAGGATTTAAATCTTGTGTTTGAAAAGCTGGTTCAGCAGTCATGACTTCGCTTTGCAAAAATTATGTTTGGCAGAAAACAGCTGCCGGAGGCACTACAGTACAGTAGTGGCTTCTGGGAAATGAAGTCCTGTTGCGAGGCGATTACAGTAGACAGTGAAAGAAAACTAGAAAGTGGCAGTGCCTGTTCAAATTTATTTTATTTATTTTTTAACTTTCCCCCAACCACATGAGTTCAATAAACGTACTGTTGACAATTGTGTGTCATATACTGTACTGCACTGTACTTTTTTTTTTTTTTTGACAAACCACGATGGAGGGAGTCCGCAAAAGTCAACCCACAAAGTAGCGATGGGCTACTGTGGATCCAGAAATCCTCTGTTCCTGTCTGCAGGATTCTGGATTTAGAGAGTCAGAGTCAGAGAGTCTTTATTGTCATTTGCACCGCATGTAGTACATGTGATGAAAACGAGATTATGTACACAGGGTCCCAGTTACATCCAACAACAAATGCAAGAGAAAAACAATAATAACATCTAGGATTAACTAAGAGAAACATCAACTAGTAATACACTAAGCCCTAATGTAGTAGAAAAACATCATTATAAACAGCAGCACGAACATGAGTCATTATGAGCAGATGGTCACAGATGAACGCAGCAACAAGAAACAGATCAGTATCAACATGATGTGACATTTTGCAGTGTTTATTCTTATTATTTATTTATTCATGAGTCTGACAGCCTCAGGGTAGAAGCTGTTCCTCAGTCTAGTGGTTCTACATTTGATGCTCCTCAACCTCCGTCCCGAGGGGAGTGGTGCAAAGAGTGAATGTGCTGGGTGAGTGAGGTCTTTCATGATGCAGGTGGCTCTTTTTCTGCATCTGGAGGTGTAAATGTCTGTGATGGTGGGGAGACTGACTCCCACAGACTTCTGTGCAGCCTTCACCACTCTCTGTAGAGCTTTCCTCTCTGCAACTGTGCAGCCTCCATGCCACACATTGATGCTGGAGCACAGGATGCTCTCCACTGCACACCTGTAGAAGGAGTTGAGGACTGAGCTTCTCAGACCAGCTCGTCTCAGCCGTCTGAGGAAGTAGAGTCTCTGATGACCTTTCTTGATCAGGCTGGTGGTGTTGTTGCTCCAGCTTAGGTTATCATTCAAGTCCTGTGTGCTCCTGTCTCTGCGCGCAGAGGAGGAAAAGGGACTTACCAGTACAGTGAAGGATGGGGCCCTTCTGGAGCGGATTGCTGTGCTGATGCGAGAGCAAAAACAAAAAGCATTCGGAGAAGCACAACGATGTTCGCTAGCGTCGCCATGTTTGTTTACATACACCTCTGCGGTGCGGTCCCACGTTAAACACGCAGGCACCACGTCCTCTGAGCTGCACATTTTCACCCCGCCTCTTTTTAACACACGCTGCAAATTGTTTTGTGAATGCTCCATTGAGGGCGGGCTGTGTCCGGATTCAACTTTGTTTTATGAATGACCCGATGGGTATTAAAGCCGGACTGGTCTGTGCGGGAACTGCGTGGGTCTGACTTATGAAAGGGGCTATTCTATCTATCTATCTATCTATCTATCTATCTATCTATCTATCTATCTATCTATCTATCTATCTATCTATCTATCTATCTATCTATCTATCTATCTATCTATCTATCTATCTATCTATCTATCTATCTATCTATCTATCTATCTATCTATCTATCTATCTATCTATCTATCTATCTATCTATCTATCTATCTATCTATCTATCTATCTATCTATCTATCTATCTATCTATCTATCTATCTATCTATCTATCTATCTATCTATCTATCTATCTATCTATCTATCTATCTATCTATCTATCTATCTATCTATCTATCTATCTATCTATCTATCTATCTGTCTGTCTGTCTGTCTGTCTGTCTGTCTGTCTGTCTGTCTGTCTGTCTGTCTGTCTGTCTGTCTGTCTGTCTGTCTGTCTGTCTGTCTGTCTGTCTGTCTGTCTGTCTGTCTGTCTGTCTGTCTGTCTGTCTGTCTGTCTGTCTGTCTGTCTGTCTGTCTGTCTGTCTGTCTGTCTGTCTGTCTAAACTCACATGGAAACAACACATAACTTCTGTAAGAATAAAAATAGCTACCGGTAAATCTATTGCAGTATTGTACAAAGTTAGGGACTTATTAATCAATAAACCTCTGTATTTGTTGTATAACACAATCATTTTCCCACAATTAATATATTGTATTGATGTCTGGGGGAAAGCATGTAAAACAATTACAAAGCCTTTTTTTTTTTACAGAAAAGAGCTGTAAGAATTATCACTAGAAAGCGGTTCAACAGCCCCCCTCTTATTTATTTTGCCAACTATCTTTTGCCAATATAGGACACAATGGATTGTAATTACACTGTTACTGCATATTTAAACAAGTTTAAATTAAAATTTAACACATAATTCTATTCTTTAAATGTCTTTAACTTTCTCGTTAATGCCTCAGTGAACCAGAGCAGAATGTTTGTTTATTGTTCATTGACAAAGTGAAATATGAATTGAAAACAGTATTTTTGTAACAATTCTCTTTTGTTACGAGTATGGCTCCTTTATATAAACTGTTCCCTTAAGTTGAAACACAACGTATGCTTAAATGACGACTGAACTTGACAAAGTTCAGTTCTGGTTCAAACATAATAAATTATCATTAAATTTAGATAAAACCAATTATATGATTTTTAGTAATAAAGATAAATCTATTGATGTTTCATTTAAAATTGATGGTTCAGAAATTTGTAGAGTCCATGAGGTAAAGTTTTTGGGTGTTATAATTGATGACAAATTGTCTTGGAAACAACATATAAGTTCGGTCAAAAAAATTATCTAAATCTATTTCAGTGTTTTACAGAGTTAGAGAGCTATTGAATGACAAGGCATTGTAGCTGTTATATAATACACTTATTGTTCCACATATGATTTATTGTGTTGGTGTTTGGGGTAAGGCGTTGTTTGTTGTTTGTTGTTGGATGTAACTGGGACCCCGTGTACATAATCTCGTTTTCATCACATGTACCACATGCGGTGCAAATGACAATAAAGACTCTCTGACTCTCTGACTCTAGATCAATTACAAAACCTATTTTTGTTTTGCAGAAGAGAGTTATAGGAATTATTACCAGAAAACCTTATCGTCATCCAACAAGCATATTATTTTATCAGATGAAATTACTGAAGTTTTACAATCTGGTGGATTATAATATTTTGTTAATGATGTATAGAGCTCATCATAATGTATTGCTTTTGAATGTTCAGATGTACTTTGTAAAACGATTGAGTTGTTATAATCTCAAGAGAACTGATATGTTTGTTATGCCTAGGTATAGGACTAGTTTGAAAGGAAGGACTGCAATAGTTCAGGGAGTTAGGTTATGGAACAAAGAGGAAACTGACATTAAAGAAGCTAAATCAATAATTATATTTAAAAGAAAGGTCAAGGACAAATTGTTAAGGAAATATGTTTAACGAAGACACGAGTTTAAATAGTAATTCTTGTGATTAAGGAGTTAATGAGTTATCCGATTTTCTTTTTTTGTATTTAATGAAGTTGTTTGTTTGAATTGTTTGTTAGATAATAAGGGGCAGATATAATAAGATTTTTTTTCTTCATCTGCCACCTTTCATTTTATATTTTAATTTTATTGTTATCTGTGTGTTAAATTGTTTTATTTTGTGTCTTTTTTATAAAATGAATGAATCAATAAATCAAATCAAATCTAATCAAATGTGTAAAAGGTACCAAAACAGGACCACATTTGAAACCCTTTTTGCTGTTCCTCAGTGTACTTGAGAAAAATGTTACATACTAATACAAACAAAACATTAATTAACCTTTTCAAAAATGTTTATATTTTCTGTTTATATTAAAAACATATACAGTACTTTATGTCCTCTCATCTTTCAGCTATAATGCTGTTTTCAAGGTGGTAGTAAAGTTTATATTGAAAAAAAAATAGGAATGATTAATTGAATTGTGTTTGAGCAAAACTCATGTCAACATGAATGATGCCATTGGTACAACACATTCAGTGGAGTTTTTGAGAATATTTTTGTTGTTGTTTCAAAACCATGTTCTGATCAAGCAATACTTGACCTGGACTTTATGTAACTCAAGAGAAAACATTGTTTTTAACTAAAATTATGCTATCAAATATAGATACACTAAATGTAGAATCCCACAATGTCCAAGCCTTTTCTTTATGTCAGTAGCATCTATTGAGAACTACTGAATGTGATTTCTTGTGAGGTGCTGACCGTTGACTTTTTCAATTAACAAGGGGATCTAAAAGCCCAGGACATGTGCTCCTCACTTGACTTCTCCCGAACAAGAAGAGAGCATGTTGTACATGTTACCTCTGGGTAACCCTCTAAACCAAAGGTGAAACCCCATCAATCATTCTGAGCCCAGTCAATGCTGACATTTCTCCCAGGAGTTTAGAGCAGAACAATAAGTTGATGTTCCAGTTCTTTGTCAACAGGTTTTGTTTATTAGAACAATGCCAGCATAGCACATCAATATTACTTTGTCCCACTGCTGATATACTGAGCATTCAAGAGTATTTTTGTTCCTCTGTATCAAACATGAGCTAATCTGAATGGCCAGTGCAAAAATCTCCTACAAGTTCCTGGAAAAAAAATGTTTAGGCAGCTGTTTTATATGATTTATTGAGCTTCAGTTTGTATGCAGTTTGTTTGAGCAGCATTGCTTCTTTCATTAGTTTCCCAAAATGTTTCCTTAGGGCACACAACTAAGTAGGATTTTGGAACTCACCACTCCAGAAAATCTTTTCTCTGAGTAAATAATGACCGTAGCAATTAGACTAATCACTGATCTAATCACCTCCCATTAGTCTGGATTTGTCATTTAACCTCCGGAACAAATCTGATTTGTTTGACAAACTAATGCTAAGTTGGTCTTTTTCATCTAAAAACTCAGCATGATGACCAAAAGTTAGCCATAATATTGACTTTATTGTGTAAAGTTTTTTGTTTGTTTGTTTACTATAATGTATTTTAGTTTGTCTTACTTGTATTAGAAATTGTGTATATTAGGCTATGACTATATACTATATTCCGAGCACACCCCCAGATGGCAGAGCACTTTACCTGAGCGTGGAGGAGGCTGATATCTGGAATCTGATTATTTTCATTGTGATCTAAAGCTACGGTAATGATCAAACATGACGGTTGGACTGTAGTAGACAGTTTGGTAAATAAGAGCTTTGCTGTTTGGCTTACTTCCTTTTCACCACAACAGGCCATACCACATGATACAGCACTGGATAATTAAGATTGTTGTGATTCATTAAGATTTGTATGAGAAGGAATGAGCAAAGACTGGAGTTTTATTTAGAAACCACAAAGATGTAGGACATTCTTCTCCAGTACTGCAAGAACAAAGTCATTTTCCAGTCTAGGTGTTAGTATGTTGTCCTAAAATACCATTTTAACACAATGCCTCACTTTTAAATATCATATTTGGAATATTTATCTCTGTTAATTTGGTTATACAGTATGTAGGATTATGAAGAAAAAAAAAAAACTACCAAAATTGTAAATATGTTATATGAAAAGTTCACCACCTGCTTGCTTCTGCCGAGGACATACGCTCCCCCTCCTATGCCTCTTTGCTGCTCTGTCTGTCTGTGAAACTGCTTCTGAGCCTCTCTTGCATATCTTCTGAACAAAAAAACTATGGACTTATTTGGCCAGTTGGTCCCTCTACACAATTTGATAACATTTCTTCAAAGATAAGACAGGCTTTAGGCGAGCAGATTTGCCCTGTTGGCACGCACGCAGCTGGACATCTCATTGATTTGAAGACTTGATGAAGTGTCTATCTCTGCTGTCATCTGTGGATCTAAAGGACACATATTTAATTGGATTTACGATAACTGGTTCCTGCTTTTTGGATTCAGCTGGTTTCTGGTTTGTACAATTAAGGAAGTCGTCTGCAACAAATTGAGACCCAATCACGCTGCTTGCCTTTGTGATGGCTTGGTTCTTGCCTGTGTACCAAGACTCAGTTGCCTTGGGCAGAATGGATCAGATCTCGGGGATTTTTACACAGGTACGTTCCATCGATGTGTGGCTACATCATTTTGGACATTTTCAGAATCTTTTGGACCAACACAGACTCAAGGTAGATGTAATTATGTTCTGCCTGTACTCAAAAGAACTGTGTTTATCCGAATCTGGCTCCCCCGGCTGGCTTCAAGCCCACCTTATCTGAATATTCCTGGAGGACATGTCATCTGACGCTCACCCCCCACCCATTGGGGAACTCCACTGTCAACCAGAGTGAACCAGTTGAATAAACATTCTGTCATCATTTCAGGACTCTTGGATTCTCATTAGCGTTGACCTTGGCCTTTCCCCAACATCCTCGAGAATGTTTACAGATCTCTTCAGAGGGAGCTGGTTGATTATTCCATCCATGTCAGAACTCTTATAGTGACCTCGAGAACATCTATGAACATTGCTCATTGTTCTCGGTGTCTCCCCGCTCTGCAGAATGTCTACATCACTATGTGCTTATTTGTGCGAGGTGTTTTTTTTAATATCAGTTTTTTTTTCTCAGGCATGAAGAAAGATTTTAATAGGATTTTTTTCGCCTCCATTTCCTAATGTGTCTAATTTCATTACTTTTTGTCTGTCTAAGCAGATCTCACTTGTAAATGAGCCTTTGAGGCTCAATGTGATTTATCTGTCTAAATAAAGGTTGAATGAATGAATGAAAAGTAAGATGTTTTCATTTATTTGCCAGCTGTAGCTGCCAACAATGTGTTCAACTGAGAATTAGCATGAAGCTGACTCCTTCACAGTTGAAGGAATGAAGGGAACTGCTACAATATCAATTAAGAAACAGATGTTATGACAAGTTTTGAGTTGATATGCTCCTTTTTTTTCTCCCAGTTGTTACATCAAAACAAAGACAAAACTAAGATTTGATATTCCATTCTATCATCCATGATAATATAATTTGAGGTTAGTTAACTCATGAAGGTCAACAAGACCTTGAGGCAGAGGTTAATTCATAGTTGCTACAACTCCCAATGAGAAATTATTATTGGTACTGAGATGCACATGTGGTTCTGTTTGCACTACTTTTTGCACTGAAGCTTCTAACATGCAATCTATTAGTTTAATATGAAGATGTAAATTTCAATTTTATTGCAAAAATCTTCTAAAGAAAAAAAATTGCTATGTTGTTTTCTGGCTTTCTGCTTGCGTTGTTCGGTACATTTTTTTCACTTTCAAAAATGTATTAATTTAATTACTGTTTCATTTTTATAATTGTCAGTCTTTGGCCTGCATAAGGTGTACCCCAGAGGTCCACTTCTGACATTTGCAGACGTATATACGTAGATGAAGACATTTATATCCAATATACTTTTGACAGAATGTGAGTAGACAGTCAAGAATGATTTTACCGTACTTTCCGACTTAAAAATCACACCGCCGTATATGTTGCATCAGTCCAATTATGTCCATTAAAGTGGAAAAATCCATAAACGTGTCGCACCTCCATATAAGTTGCATCTATTATGCGTCACTGCTGACGCGTCGCGTATGTTACGCGTCACCGCTGACAACCCGGAAATGTGGGCCGGTGTTTTGCCAAAAATGGATTGGCTTCGAAATTGCCACAGGAGCATGCACGGGAGGATTTTAACAAGATTAACACTTAAAAACAATTATTTGTTTGCTGAAAATTATAGCAAAGACGTGTCTGAGCTGAACTTTTCCTTAATAAATTAACGTAATTGTCAAATCAGCTGGATTTTAAAATTTGTTTCGCTACGTGCAAAACGTGCACCTGCACGGGTTAGAATGCTGCATTTCTTTAAAATTTAACAAGATAAACACCTTAAAAAATAGATTTGTTTGCTGACATTATAATAAAGGTGTATCTGAGCTGAACTTTTCCTTAATAAATGCACCTAATGGTCAAATCAGCTGGATTTAAATAGTTTTGCTACGTCGGATCAACAAAATGTGCACGCGCAGCAAACAGACCTGCAGCAAACAGACCTGCATCTCTTTAAAATGTATCAAGGTAAACACCTAAAAAATATATTTGTTTGCTGACATTATAGTAAAAGTGTGTCTCAGCTGAACTTTTCTTAATAGATGAACTTTGACGGTTAAAACATAGCAAAATGAAGCAGACGAAATAAATTATAAATAAATAGAATTTTAGCTCAAACATCTCCTAAAGCTTATCAGTTAAATGTCGGCGGAAAGTGGTACTGCTCCATTTTTTTCGGAAGAATGAATGGAAATGGTCATATCTTCTCAGCCAAAAATTTGTCAAAAAATATGGGGAAAAAATCCATAAATATGTTGCTTCGCCGCATAAGTCGCAGGACATGCAAATTAGTAAAAAAACAAACAAAAAAAACTGCGACTTATACTCAGAAAAATACGGTAGGTGGATCTGCTGTAGGAGATGGTTATTGCTGGTTAGAATTCACACTAGTCTTATTTGCAGTTAACTATAAATTAGCATTTTAGTATAACATATGTGCATTGTTCAGAAAGATCTGATTACCCATTCCCATACTGGAAAATGCATGTGTGCTTTTTCTGAAAAGGGCAATGTTCAATACCTTGTTAAAAATAAGAGATGATTATGAGTGCTCTAATTGCCTCAAGAGGATCCTTTTTTGAATAGCTCTCATGAAGTAAAACAAAAGAACAGCAAAGTGAAATTTCCAGTGAATTGAAAAGTGCTTAAATGTAATGGACACATGATTGAAGAACTGCCTTTGTGTTTGCAGGAGAATGCCTTTGCCTAGATGGGTACATGAAAGACCCAGTCCACAAACACCTCTGCATCCGCAGTGAATGGGGTCCCAATCAGGGGTAAGTTATGATAATCACCTACTGATTGCTCATTATCTTGACAAAATGAAACCGCAGAACAAGAAAAGATTTGTCCTTCCTATCAGACCAGACGTTATTTTTCTTAGATGACACAAAAGACTATGATGCTGCGAGTGACAATTAATGTTTTGAAGCAAACAAAATTGATGATTTAAATAATGTTCCTAGTGATTTGAACAAATAACAAAAGGAAAACTTATTAGCTATGTGTATTTTTTTGCATACCCAAAACACTGGATATTCCCTAATTTATTTATTTATTTACTTTTTTGTTGTTTGTTTGCTTTGGGGCTGTTTGTTGGGGGAGGGGTGCCTTCAAGACAAGGCAAAGGGCAGGCCTGGGAAGACATCAACCTGGTCCTACTGGTTATTTCTCTCCATCTTTTGTTTTTGGAGCAACAAAACAGAAAAAAAATCTTGGAACTCAATATTAATGTTTAGGTGTTTTATCACTAAGAGTCTTATTTAACAATCAGAGTCACTGTTGCTGAAACCTTCGAAGGAAGTAATGTGCTAAATATTGAACGATTGTTAAATCTATGTACTTGACTTAAAAGTCAATGGCTATATTTACATGCGCATAATTTTTTGATTGGATTGAAATGTTTTCAGATTAGATTATTATTATTATTATTATTATTATTATTATTATTATTATTATTATTATTATTATTATTATTATTATTATTATTATTATTATTATTATTATTATTAGATTAGATTAGATTCAGATTCTGTTGTTTACATAGACACAATCTGTTCACAATGAGCATTTACATGCAGTGGGCTTTGTTCTGAACAGAAGTACTGATGTGCAGAGTGGTAAACTCTCCTTAAAAAGCACAGAAGAAGAACTTCTACTTCCGGTTTACTTCTGGAATGAACGTAAACAAACCTGAGCACCCAAAATGGACTTGCAACAGGTTTTAATGACGGTGGAGACGTTACTGCACTCCCTGACTGATCTACAGGTGATACAGATCATTTTGAGCTCTTTCAAAGTTTCTAGTAGAAATGTTGTGTCGCTCACTGACCAGTTTTGCTTCTCCGGCATGCTAATATTATTAGCATTAGCCAGGCGGAAATGACATAGGTCACACATGCGTAGTCAGGTCATTATTTTGCTATCAGAAAAAGATGAACAGATCAAGCTTTTACATGGACACCATTTGGGTTATGAATTGGCGTAAACCACCCGTTTCGTTCTTATCACAAATTATTTCGGACCTCCCTGAATAAACAAAAAATTACCAGAATGTGGTGTTTACATGATGCCTTTTTATTCCGAACGGCCGTTTGATCCGATTACTGTACTTATGTTCATATAAACATAGCTCGTAACATCTATCCTACCCTAGCTATGTTTACATGGACATAAGTAAACAGCCGCTCCGAATAAAACTGCGTAATGTAAACGCCCTATTTGTATTATATGTATGTTCATATAAACATAGCTCGTAACATCTATCCTACCCTAGCTATGTTTACATGGACATAAGTAAACAGCCGCTCCGAATAAAACTGCGTAATGTAAACGCCCTATTTGTATTATATGTATGTTCATATAAACATAGCTCGTAACATCTATCCTACCCTAGCTATGTTTACATGGACATAAGTAAACAGCCGCTCCGAATAAAACTGCATAATGTAAACACCCTATTTGTATTATTCTTTGTTGATTCAGCTCGATCTGAATGAATTTGTAATAAGAATGAGACGGGTGGTTTATGCCGATTCATAATCTGAACGGTGTGCATGTAAACACTTAATCTGTTCATTTTATTCCAGTCGTGGAAAACTGACCTGACTGCACATGTGTCAGACAGGTCATACTGACACTGACATGTAATAGCATGTCGGGGAAGTAAAACTGGTCCATGAGCGACACAACATTTCTATTAGAAACTTTGCAATAGCTTAAAATGATCTGAATTACCTGTAGCTCAGTCAGGAAGTGCAGTAACGTCTCCACCGTCTTTAAAACCTGTCGCGGGTCCATTTTGGGCACTCAGGTTTGTTTATGTTCATCATGGAAGTAAAACTTCTTCTTCTGTGCTTTTTTAAGGAGAGTTTACTACTCCCCGCAAGGCCCGCATGTCAGTGCTTCTATTCAGAATCAAAGCCCGCTGCATGTAAACGCTTGTCGTGAACAGATTGTTCTCATGTAAACGATACATTTGGATTATTTTATCTGAATACCTTTCAATACGAACAAACAATTTTGCATATGTAAACATAGCTCATATCAACCACTGGTAACCCTTCTCAATGTGAGGGCCCTACAAACTCTCATATTGCATGTAGAGAACACATTATTGGAAAAGGGGTTCTTTTCTCTTTTTTTTTTTTTTTTT
>JBBPBX010018468.1:19920-35491 GCA_038048925.1 Garcialebias charrua | reverse complement strand
TCCAAACTGAGGTCGTTCAAAGAGCTTTTTGATTTATTTTTCATCACTGCCTTTCCATAAAGCACCACCTCAAAATGGCAACAATTTTCTTTTCAAGTACTGATCAAACAAGAAGAAAAACATAAAAATAATAACCAACAACAGAATATTTCAAGCTTTAGAATTGTTGATTGTGTAAAAAATTTTTTTTGAATATGTAAACTATAAACTTACAAATTATGATTTTGTCACAATCTAAAGATAAAATAACAAGATTATCCTTAAACCCATCAAACTAAACGCCGACTACTGCTGTCTCTCACCAAACATTGAGTCTTTTTCCAAACAGCTTGATGCTGTTGAGGTGTGTAATAGCTCTGTCCACAGCATACTCATCACCCATCTCTACCAATGCTGTACCTGGAACACTCTTCATGAACTTCACCTACAAACACAAACATGCACAACTAATAGCTGTGTCCTCAAACACAAAGAGCAAGTAAACCGTCCTAGTGCTACATAATAATACTTTGAAAAGTGTATCGAACAAACTACCGTATTTTCCGACCTATAAGTCGCACCTTTTTGCCTACATTTCCAAGCCCTGCGACTTATAGGCCGGTGCGACTTATACGTGGATTTTTCGGTTTTTTCACTTTGGTCAAAAAATGGTCACTTAATTTAACGGTTTTTAACCGTCAAAGTGCATTTATCAAGAAAAGTTAAACTGAGACACACTTTTACTGTAATGTCAGCTAACAAAAATATATTTTTTATGTGTTTATCTTTAAAGATCAAAGAGATGCAGGTCTGTTTGCTGCACTGCAGGTCTGTTGTTGCTGCGCGTGCTCGTTTTGTGCCGTGAGGTGCGACTTATAGGCCGGTGCGACTTATACGTGGATTTTTCCACTTCATTGTACATAATTGGACTGGTGCGACTTATAGGGCGGTGCGACTTATAGGGCGGAAAATACGGTAATCTGAAAATTTTGAAAATGATAAGCATGGCTGTAATGATGTTTTACAAAGTCCTAAAGTTTTATTCGAAACCATTTGGTGAACTTTTGTTTTATCTAGACAAAAATATCATTACAAAATAGAGCTGGGCGATACCTTGATATTTTAAAAATATCTAGATACCTTTTTTGCGCTATTTTGATATAAACAATATTATACTTGAAAATTTGCCTGCTCTTCTTCATCCTGCGCGGCCCCCTCCTTCTCCCTTCTTGAATACAAACCCAGCCCCTCAGCCCCATGCTCTCCTCACTTCCTGCTTCTCCAGGAGGTGGGCGGGAGCATATCTGTCAAGTCTCCCGTTTTGGCTGGGAAACTACCGGATTTTACCCCTCTTTCCCGGGGTCATCCCGAATTATTATTTTCCCGGAAATTTCCCGTATTATAATATTATAAAAAAAAAAAAAAACATTCCAGTGCCTCTGTCACTAGCCTCGCGAGAACTGCCACCTGCAGTAGCCTTGGTGGCAGTTCTCGCGATGTTAGTGCTGCCAGCGGCCGGGAACAAACCCGGAAAAACACACCAGAGATAGATGAATGTAACGAGAGAGAAGGCGTCCCTGCCAAAAAAGTTAAGACTTCGTGTAAATATCTTGAAATATGGGACAGCAGATTTAAAGAAGAGTAGGGTGGGGCACAATTACGCGTTTTGTAAGATTTGTAACTGCGACTTTAGTGTCTCTCATGGGGGAAGGAACGATGTCCGTCAGCATGAAAAATCCGTCAAGCACAAACGCGGGCTAGAGGCAAGAATGTTCACAGCATTTCAATGTCAACAAAGGTAGGCCTATCAGATTGTGATCACATAACTGGTTTGTAAGTGGCTGATAGGTAGTTATTTTAGTTATTTTAGATTTCTTGTAAACCTGTCTTAAAATGTAAGGGGTCCTGGACTTTGGTTGGGCTAGTGCAAGGGTCTGCAACCTGCGGCTCTGGAGCCACATGTGGCTCTTTGCTCCCTCTTGAGTGGCTCTTTCAAGCTTTGGCTAAAACTGACATAAAACTGAATTTTATTGGTGGTACAAACAACAAAAAAGAATGAATTCAAACAGATTTGATGCCATTTCTTTTAGAAATATGTGAACACTGGAGCGAGTACAAGTAAAACATACTTTAATTTGATGCTTTATTTCTTTTTGTGAAGAACTGTCTGCATAGTTTATATATTTTTTTTTAAAATTTAAAAACAGATAAACACTGAAAACTTCCCCTTTACAAGAATCTGGTCTTTTTCTTTAATAAATGTTAAAAAGCATTTTGCTTTATAGTGTGACCCTTACTAGCCACAAAATCCCCTCCAGCAAACCTAAAGTGGCCCATGGGCCACCAGTTGATAACCACAGTTGTAGCAGGTTGTTGCGGCTCTGGACATGCTTAATGTAGTGAACAACGGTGAAAAACGGCTCTCTTTATCGTAAAGGTTGCAGACCCCTGGGCTAGTGGGATGGCTCGGAGTACCCGGCAGAAAATTTCCCTTATTTTTAAATCCAAAACTTGACAGGTATGGGCGGGAGACGTTTAGCACAACAAGATAAGGGGAGATATGAAGAGCAGCTGCTGCTGAGGAAAAAGAAAAACAATGGCTGCTCTTTTGGAGATCGTTTGGATTCAAATTGTCAGATGAGGGGCAGAAAAATGATTTCTGTAGACAATGCCAAAAACAAGTCCCGATAAAAGGTCGGAGCTTCAAATCTTTTCCCCCATTTAAAACAGCGCTATGGAGTATGAAGCATGTGTGAAACTGCAGCTGCAGGTCCGACAGACTTCAGCCTCCTTCCCTGAAACAAACCACGGTATAAAACTCATTTAGTATAAAACTCATTTAGCCCTGCTGTGCTTTAGCAGTTCTTTTTCTGCCCGTCCAACTCCACGCAGCCTCCTCCCTCGCTGAATACAACCAGCTGCTGCTTCACACATACTGTATATCGCCATTTTTCTTAAAATATTGAGATATTAATTTTTGTTTATATCGCCCAGCCCTATTGCAAAAGGAATTTTTGTGAATTCAAACCATAGCACAAAGTAACAATCAGTGTAAAACAACAATAATAAAGTGTTTCACACATTAAAACATCTCATAAATATGAGCGCACCTACCTTCTCAATGTTGCCATAGAGGCAGAAGAGGTTGAAGATGCGGGCACAGTTCATCTGGGATAGATGGAGGCCACTCACCATCGCTACAGAGCTGGAAGCGTGGCCGGAGTACGAAGAAGATACCTGTGGCATCGGGTAGGACACCATATCTGGAACGTTCATAGAGGAGAGCTTGTACCTGCTGCTGCTGGGCAGAGGCAGCAGGGGGCAGGCCGGACCTCCAGAGACAGACAACAGACTGGAGCTCACTCAACTTGACTTCATTCAGACTTTCACTAACAACAAAAACTTTGTGACTGTACATACAAGGGCTGCATTGTTGATGTGGTATGTCTCAAAACTGGATGTGAATAGGAAAAATGTAAGCATCAGCTGCTGATTATCAAACAAACAAGGACTGTTGAAGAAATTCAACAGCCCACAAAAGAATCCAGTGTAAATGACAAAATACAGTCATTAACTGAAACCAAAATAAAATGAGCACCTCCTGTAGGCAGATTATAGAACAAGTTTTAAATCCATGTCAATAAATTGGATTTTTTTTTCCTCCACGACAAAAAAATTAAATACCATACTTGATCATTTTTATCATGTGTTGAATGCTGCAAAATCATGAAGTTCTTATCTTGCTGCTGTTTATTCAACAACTAATTTTTCTAACAAGTTCAGTTGTAATTAGTAAGTTGATGCTTAAAAAGAATCATGATTGTGTGTGAGTGTGACCGTCAACCTCACATGATGAGTTCACAACCTCTGGCTCCAAAATACAACATGGCAGCTCCCGTAAACAGGATACGTACATGGGCTTCACTTTAGAATTAAAGTAGATGGAGATGCTCGATCGTCCATTTTTAAATGCAACTTTTTAAGGATAATATCAGGTGTATTTAGTCTTTTAGTAAAAATTGACATGTTGTTCAAGCTAAAAGTGAACACATGTTCTAGTCTGAATAGATTGAAATCAAATTTTCCAATATTAAACAAGCCTGTTAAGCTACATATTCCTAGAGTTATCGATATAAATAAAAGTTTGACTGTATGTATATTGACAGATTGGAGCTCAATGAAAAGCACATACATGTAGTCCCCGACTTACGACGGAGTTCCGTTCCTACGTGGCGTCGTATCTCGAATTTCGACGTAACTCGAAACATATGTCCAAACTGCACCTTATACGTACAGTACTGTATTTTACCAAGCACTTAGCCTATCCTAACACAGTCCATCCATCCATTTTCATCCGCTTATCCGGGGTCGGGTCGCGGGGGTAGCAGCCTAAGTAGGGAGGCCCAGACTTCCCTCTCCCCAGCCACATGGAGCAGCTCCTCTGGGGGAATCCCAAGGCGTTCCCAGGCCAGCCGAGAAACATAGTCCCTCCAGCGTGTCCTGGGTCTTCCTCTGGGTCTCCTCCCGGTGGGACATGCCCGGAACACCTCACCAGGGAGGCGTCCAGGAGGCATCCTAACCAGATGCCCGAGCCACCTCAACTGGCTCCTCTCGATGTGGAGAAGCAGCGGCTCTACTCCGAGTCCCTCCCGGATGACTGAGCTTCTCACCCTATCTCTAAGGGAGAGTCCAGACACCCGGCGGAGAAAACTCATTTCAGCCGCTTGTATCCGAGATCTTGAGAAGCAGTTTTCCTTCGTCCATCCGTCCCTCCTCTCTATTCTCCATTCGTTTACGTTATAAAACCGCCGTGCATAAAACAGCTACTTTTCCACAGCTGCTGCGTGTCCAGCTTGCTCAAACAACTTTTGTTTTATGCTGGTGAAGATTCTCAGTCGTCCAGGACATGATAAAATCAAAAAGGCGTTCAATACAAGATCAACTGGACTTTATTTGTTGCAAAAGACATTTCGACCTCTATCCAGGGGGCTTTTTCAATTCACTGAAACCAAAAAGTGAGCGTGTGGAGTTATAACAGTCTAAAGGAATCACGCACCATCATATGTAAACTTTTGTTTTGTTTTTTGAATGTCCAGAGGACCAGACTTACCGTAGCTTTTTTAGAGAGTACAGGGCAAGCTGTAGCCTCCGCAGCTAACTGGTATGCTGGTGAAGCAGTTTTCCTTCGTCCATCCGTCCGATGTAAAACCGCCGTTCAGCTCCCAGCTCATGTATCAGAGTGCAGCAACCTTTGATCGGACTCGGTCCGTCCAAACCCAGCCTCCTGCTCTCTGGAGCTCCGCCTGGGTCCAGCTCTGTATCCCCCCGCCGGGCCGCCTGGATTTTCCACTGAATAGTGGAAAACTACTGAGTGCTCGCTGCTTCTGCCGTCAAGCTACGTCAAGCTACTGCTTCTGCCGTCAAAACCGGAAGGAACTTGGAACACGGCTTTTCAAAATAAAACATTTTAAAAAAAAATTTTTTATGAGATGCATGACGTAACCGCGAAACGTCGTAACTCGAGACCATCGTAACCCGAGGACTACCTGTACAATGGATTCTTATCAGCTACAATCAATCAAATAGTAACTTAATGAGATTTTAGCAAACAGAAAGTCATCAGTAACACAATTAGTCTAAAATAAATATTTAAAAAGTGATGAAAGTAAAAGGAAATTGAAACAAATTAGCCAGTAAAAGATAAAAAAATGTGCATTTTTAAGTATAACTATGTTAATTTATATTATATTTATTCTAAAAGAGACCTTTCTGAAAGTGGTTAATTAATTTTATCTGATGAGTCAAAATATGAAGCACATTAGAGAGGATGGAACCAAAAACAGAGTCAAATATAAAGGTGACATTTCAATGTGAAGATGATCCTATTCATATTGATTTTTAGTTCTTTTCAGGGCATTCTCTGAACACCCTGAAGGCCCATCTCTGGTGTGTTGATGGAAACGTGTCTGGTTTCACTGCTGAGCACAGCAGATAAAGTAGGAACATTGAATAAAACAACACACTGCGTTCCCTTAGTCTTAATCTTACCATAACCATTATCAGTGTAGGACGATGGGTGTTCTCCTAAAAGGGCCTGTCGTCTTCCCTTTCCACGTTCTGAAACATACAAATACAGACTCACATTAGATTCTGTGCCCAACATCTGCTAATCTACCTATAAATGTACATCTACAGCTTCAAAGCTGTAAACACAAAGCTTCAATCAATGTTTATTTATTCAGTCTATTAACTTAGAGAGGTGTCCCAACAGACAACTCAGACTAAAACTAGAACTAATTTCCTATTAGTCTTCCTGGTGAACTGATGACGCCTCTCACAGTGACGTCTCAATGCTACATTGTCTCAATTCTCCTTTAGAACAAAGACTTTTTCCTCAGTTTATGCAAACAGTCTATGATTAAATTATAATGATCTGTCACAATTCTTACAAGAACACTGAAATACCATTGCCACACCACTAGGTGGTAAGAATGTCAACTTTAACAACGTATTGGTTAAATGAGAAAGAACACCCATCCATCAGTTATCTTTACACGCTACTTCCCTTTCGGGTCGCGGGGGTCACTGGTGCCCATGGCCAGCCATCACTGTGCGAGAGGCGAGGGACACCTGGACAAGTCTCCAGTCCATCACAGACACAAATGAGAATACCCTTCACTCTCTCTCACACATAGGGACAATTACCAATCAGTCTAACATGCATGTTTTTGGTCTGTGGGAGGAAACTGGAGCACCCGGAGAAACCCACGCATGCACGGAGAGAACATGCAAACTCCACCCAGAAAGGCCCCCGGACCGGGATTTGAACCAGGGACCTGCTCGCTGAGAGGCAGCAGCTCTACCAACTGCACCACTGCTGCCCAGGCTCAGCTTAATGATCCTATAATTCTTTTTCTTTTGATACAGTTTATTGATTCCACTTAATTATTAACCATTTCAGCACACTACCAAAGTTTAATGACGAGAGTGAAACACGTCATTGTTTTTGAAAATTATTTCCAGTTTACACGGACGGATCCGTCAGATCTCCATTTTGGAAAGTAGTTTTAAAAATCCCAATTTTTCTCACCAGAAACCTTCATTTGTGTGTGGACAAGAGACGCAAAGGCAGCAAAATGCAGGTTTTATATCTGGAGTAATGTGGACGGGGCATAATCACACAACAAAGATTAAAATCTAACTGTTTGTCTTACCTTGTCTGACCAAGTATGGTTTAGTGTAGTCCCAGCTCTCATTGTCGTTCTTTATTACATTAAGACGCGATGGCTGTTGACACGAAGGTAAAAACAAATATTCAAGAGAAAGTCAGGTACAATGTGTTTAGTCCAATACGATCTTTGAAACTATTTTGTATATCTCATAATGTGATTTTTGTTCATTACATTGCAGATTTGTATCTGAAAATAGCTGATTTGTGGATTTGCGGTCTCTTCAAACCGAAAACTTGTCATTCCAAGACAACTTTATATGATTTTCAAATTTATTTTAAAAGTGGCTATTTGAAGACCTAAATAAATACAGATAAGAGTCATTATGAAAACACATACTGTAAAGGTTTTCATTTTAATTTATCCAAACAATGCATGTTGCACAGCAGTAAATAAACACAAATCTGATTTAGATGTAGCCATCAGTTCGAACATTAACCATACAGCACAATGAGACCAGTGATTTTTCTTTTTTTACTGGTGATGTACTGGTGATGTGTTTCTTGGTTTCTTACCCTGGCATATTCAATCTTGAGCGTACAGCAACCAGCATAAATGTCAGCTCCATTTAGTGCTGCTTTGGCCTTCTGAGCTCCCTGAACCGACTCAAATCTAGAAGCATCAAGTTAAGGAAATAACATTGCACATTTCAAGCATGAAAACACAAAACATGCAGACCCACGTTTCATCTGCTTTTGATGTTCTGCATTCAAACCACCTTTAGTGTTTTCATATTCATGTTTGATGCCAAATATGATCGGAGATAATGAACAACAGCTAAAAGAGTTTTACTTCACTGCTCTTGCTGGGAAATAAGTCATTACAAAGTTTTAAAGATTTCTATATAATACCAGGAAACAAAACAAAGAAGAGCTGCAACTACTGTATGTTGAATGAAAATGTGTCAACACAACGGTGGTTCACACTGAAACATTCAGGAGTTATGTCTGAATGATGGATGGCACAGTAAAGTGGCTTGACAAACAAAAAAAGAAGAAAGAAACTCCATCCAATAAGTCAAACCATACTCTCACAGAAAGGATACTCAACCATGGCCTGAATCCCATTTCGTTTAAAGATGACGATCCTCAACACGCTGCCTATGGGATTACAAACGGTGTACAGAACATCCTGTACAAAAACAAAAAGACGTTTAACAATTCACCAGTTTCAAATATTGAACAATTTGTCCAAGTTTAAAAACAAAGAGTTACTTATATTATTTCAAATATAGCCAATGATCATTCTAGATAGGAACGATACTTGTGGATATCTGGACCTGTAAAGGTGGTACACATGGGGAAGAAAGGTCATGTTATCTCTGTCTAGGGATGATTATCATCTGAGATGTTTGAAATGGTGATCTGGGAGAGAGTTGTGGAAGCTAGACATAGATGACATAGATGAGAGGTGACTGTGAGCAGCAGTATGAGTTCATGCCAAGACAGAGCACCACCGATGCCAACTTGGCTTTGAGAATGCTGGTGGAGAAGTAGAGTTGCGATTTCTGAACCGAGTCCGGGCCCAGCCCGGGCCAATATTACCATATTTATCAGAGTTAGAGTCAGAGAGATTTATTTGTCATACACCCCACATGTGGTACATGTGGTGGAACGATATTATGTATGCAGGGTCCCAGTTACATCCAACAATAAAATGTAAAAGAAAAACAGTAATATAAGATCTAAGATAAGAACTAAGAAAAACATCAACTAAATAATACACTAGGCACTAATAGCATAAAAACAATAAAATAAAATAAAACACAGTATGCCGAGCAGCAGCACGAACAAGTCTGTGTGAGCAGATGAGCACAAATGAACACAGCAACATGAAACAGATCAGCATGATGTGATATTTCACAAAGATTATTCGTGTTATTTATTCATGAGTCTAACAGCCTCAGGGTAGAAGCTGTTCCTCAGTCTAGTGGTTCTACACTTGATGCTCCTTAACTTCCTGCCTGAGGGGAGTGGGGCAAAGAGTGAGTGTGCTGGGTGAGTGTGGTCCTTCATGATGCAGGTGGCTCTTTCCCTGCATCTGGAGGTGTAGATGTCTGTGATGGTGGGGAGACTGACTCCAACATCTTCTGTGCAGCCTTCACCACTCTCTGCAGAGCTTTTCTTTCTGCAGCTGTGCAGCCTCCATGCCACACGTTGATGCTGGAGCACAGGATGCTCTCCACTGCACACCTGTAGAAGGAGGTGAGGACTGAGCTACTCAGACCAGCTCGTCTCAGCCGTCTGAGGAAGTAGAGTCTCTGATGACCTTTCTTGATCAGGCTGGTGGTGTTGTTGCTCCAGCTGAGGTTATCATTCATGTGTACACCCAAGTACTTGTAGCTGGAGACCACTTCCACTGCAGATCCTCTTATGTTCAGTGGGGTGTGGGTGTGTTTGTTCCTTCTGAAGTCCACAATCATCTCCTTTGTCTTCTTCACATTCATGTGAAGGTTATTCTCTTTGCACCAGCTCTCCAGGTGTTCCACCTCCTGCCTGTAGCTGGACTCATCATTGTTTGTGATGCATCCCACCACAGCTGTATCATCTGCAAACTTTACAATGTGACAGCCTGGATGGGTAGCTGCACAATCATATGTGAGCAGAGTGAACAGGAGAGGGCTCAGCACACATCCTTGAGGAGAGCCAGTGCTGAGGGTTATGGTGGAGGAGGAGTTGTGGATCCTCACTGACTGTGGTCTGTTTGTTAAGAAGTCTAGGACCCAGTTACAAATGAAGGGACTTAGTCCCAGTGTGAATAGTTTGTCCATCAGAGTTTGGGGGATCATGATGTTGAAGGCAGATGTGAAGTCCACAAAGATCATACGTAGGAGTCCTTCTGCTCCAGGTGGGTGAGAGCAGTGTGGACCACAGAGGAGATGGCATCCTCTGTTGATCGGTTCTCGCGGTATGCATACTGATGAGGGTCCTCGTTGATGTTGATGGTTGTTTTGAAGTGGGTCATGACCAGTTTTTCGAAGCATTTAGCAACTATCGGGATGAGGGCCACTGGCCGATAGTCATTCCAAGACCAGTCACTGTAGAGCTCTTTGGGACTGGGATGATGGTGGCATTTGACCTATAAGTCACATTTTTTTGCATAATTTGTATGACCTCAGCACCAGAAATTGGAGAGCCCGACCCAAAGTCCCCAGGCTCTGCTTCCTTAGTGGAAGACGTGCCAGTAGGATTGAGGAGGTCTTCGAAGTATTCCGCCCACCGACTCACAACATCCCGAGTTGAGGTCAACAGCACGCCATCCCCACCATAAATGGTGTTGGTCGCGTACCGCTTTCCCCCCCTGAGACGCCGGATGGTGGACCAGAATCGCCTCGAAGCCGTACGGAAGTCATTCTCCATGGCCTCTCCGAACTCCTCCCACGCCCGAGTTTTTGCCTCAGCAACCACCCGAGCCGCATGCCGCTTGGACTGTCGGTACCTATCTGCTGCTTCCGGGGTCCCACAGGCCAAAAAGGCCCAATAGGACTCCTTCTTCAGCCTGACAGCATCCCTCACCGCCGGTGTCCACCACCGGGTTCGAGGGTTGCCACCACGACAGGCACCAACAACCTTGCGGCCACAACTCTGATAAGCTGCCTCGACAATAGAGGCGCGGAACATGGCCCACTCGGACTCAATGTCCCCCGCCTCCCTCGGAACGTGTTCAAAGCTCTCCCGGAGGTGGGAGTTAAAGCTCCGTCTTACGGGAGACTCTGCCAGACGTTCCCAGCAGACCCTCACAATACGTTTGGGTCTGCCAGGTCTGACCGGCATCCTCCCCCACCATCGGAGCCAACTCACCACCAGGTAGTGGTCAGTTGACAGCTCCGCCCCTCTCTTCACCCGAGTGTCCAGGACATGCGGCCGCAGATCAGATGAGACGACAACAAAGTCGATCATCGAACTGCGACCTAGGGTGTCCTGGTGCCAAGAGCACATATGTACACCCTTATGCCTGAACATGGTGTTCGTTATGGACAATCCATGACGAGCACAGAAGTCCAACAACAAAACACCACTCGGGTTCAGATCAGGGGGGCCGTTCCTCCCAACCACACCCCTCCAGGTCTCACTGTCATTGCCCACGTGAGCGTTGAAGTCCCCCAGCAGAACAAGGGAGTCCCCAGGAGGCGCACTCTCCAATACCCCCTCCAAGGACTCCAAAAAGGGTGGGTAATCTGCGCTGCCGTTTGGCGCATAGGCACAAACAACAGTCAGAGCCCGTCCCCCCACACGTAGGCGAAGGGAGGCTACCCTCTCGTTCACCGGGGTGAACCCCAACGTACAGGCACCAAGATGGGGGGCAACAAGTATGCCCACTCCTGCTCGGCGCCTCTCACCAGGGGCAACTCCAGAGTGGAAGAGTGTCCAACCCCTCTCAAGGAAACTGGTTCCAGAGCCAGAGCCATGCGTTGAGGTGAGTCCGACTATTTCTAGCCGGAACCTCTCAACCTCACACACTAGCTCAGGCTCCTTCCCCACCAGAGAGGTGACATTCCATGTCCCAATGGCCAGCTTCTGTAGCCGAGGATCAGACCGCCAGGGTCCCCGCCCTCGGCCACCACCCATCCCACATTGCACCCGACCCCTTTGGCCCCTCCCATAGGTGGTGAGCCCATGGGAAGGGGGACCCACGTCTCCTCTTCGGGCTGTGCCCGGCCGAGCTCCATGGGTGAAAGCCCGGCCACCAGGCGCTCGCCAACGTGCCCCACCTCCGGGCCTGGCTCCAGAGTGGGGCCCCGGTGACCCGCGTCCGGGCGAGGGAACATTTTGTCCATTTATTTTACTCATCATAAGGGGTCTTCGGGCTGCACTTTGTCTGGTCCCTCACCTAGGACCTGTCTGCCTTGGGTGACCCTACTAGGGGCATGAAGCCCCTGACAGCATAGCTCCTAGGATCATTGGGACACTCAAACCCCTCCACCACGGTAAGGTGGCAGCCCAGGGAGGTCACCGAGGTGGTTAAAAAGCTCCGCGGTGGCAGGGCTCCAGGGGTGGATGAGATTCGCCCTGAGTTCCTTAGGGCTCTGGATGTTGTGGGGTTGTGTTGGCTTACGCGACTCTGCAATATTGCGTGGACATCGGGGGCAGTTCCCTTGGATTGGCAGACTGGGGTGGTGGTTCCTCTATTCAAAAAGGGGGACCGTAGGGTGTGTTCCAACTATAGGGGGATCACACTCTTAAGCCTCCCTGGTAAGGTCTATTCAGGGGTTCTGGAGAGGAGGGTCCGTCGGATAGTCGAACCTCGGATTCAGGAGGAGCAGTGTGGTTTTCGTGCTGGTCGTGGAACACTGGACCAGCTCTACACCCTCAGCAGGGTCCTGGAGGGTGCGTGGGAGTTTGCCCAACCAGTTTACATGTGCTTTGTGGACTTGGAAAAGGCATTTGACCGCGTCCCTCGGGGGGTTCTGTGGGGGGTACTCCGGGAGTATGGGGTACCAGGCCCATTGATATGGGCTGTTAGGTCCCTGTACGACCGGTGTCAGAGCTTGGTCCGCATTGCCGGCAGTAAGTCAGGCTCGTTTCCAGTGAGAGTTGGACTCCGCCAAGGTTGCCCTTTGTCACCGATTCTGTTCATAACTTTTATGGACAGAATTTCTAGGTGCAGCCAAGGTGTTGAGAGGATCCGTTTTGGTGGCCTTAGAATCGCTTCTCTGTTTTTTGCAGATGATGTGGTCCTATTGGCTTCATCAGGTCGTGATCTACAGCTTTCGCTGGAGCGGTTTGCAGCCGAGTGTGATGCGGCCGGGATGAGGATCAGTTCCTCCAAATCCGAGGCCATGGTCTTGAGCCGGAAAAGGGTAGCATGCCCTCTCCGGGTCGGGGAGGAGGTCCTGCCCCAAGTGGAGGAGTTTAAGTATCTCGGGTCTTGTTCACGAATGAGGGAAAACTGGAGCGTGAGATCGATAGGCGGATAGGTGCAGCGTCCGCAGTGAAGCGGGCGCTGTACCGGTCTGTCGTGGTGAAGAGAGAGCTGAGTCGAAAGGCAAAGCTCTCAATTTACCGATCGATCTACGTTCCCACCCTCATCTATGGTCATGAGCTTTGGGTTGTGACCGAAAGAACGAGATCTCGGATACAAGCGGCTGAAATGAGTTTTCTCCGCAGGGTGTCTGGACTCTCCCTTAGAGATAGGGTGAGAAGCTCAGTCATCCGGGAGGGACTCGGAGTAGAGCCGCTGCTTCTCCACATCGAGAGGAGCCAGTTGAGGTGGCTCGGGCATCTGGTTAGGATGCCTCCTGGACGCCTCCCTGGTGAGGTGTTCCGGGCATGTCCCACCGGGAGGAGACCCAGAGGAAGACCCAGGACACGCTGGAGGGACTATGTTTCTCGGCTGGCCTGGGAACGCCTTGGGATTCCCCCAGAGGAGCTGCTCCAAGTGGCTGGGGAGAGGGAAGTCTGGGCCTCCCTACTTAGGCTGCTACCCCCACGACCCGACCACGGATAAGTGGACGAAAATGGATGGATGGATGGATGGAATTTGTATGCCCTGCAACTTATAGGTCGAAGTGACATATTTATGAATTTTTTCCCATATTTATAAACCAATTTTTGGCTGAGATATGACTGTTTTCATTCATTCTGACAGAAAGCAATTGAACACTACCATTTTCAGCCACTAGATGGAACTTGAGTAGTAAGGCATGCCGTTACATCATGTAATAGGTCAAAGTGGCTATTAATGACACAATCGGTTTGTCATAGACTGCCATCGTCGTCTGCCTGGAGCAAACAAATCAGCTTCATTTTGCTGCGCCGCCCCAGCAAAATGCAGCTGATTTGACCATCAAAGTGCATTTATTAAGTAAAAGTTCAACTGAAACACACCTTTCCTATATTTTAAGCAAACAAATGATTGTTTTTAGGTGGTTATCTTGTTAAATTTTGAAGAAATGGACTGCCCTCTGCGCGTTCATGTTTCCGCGTATCAGCTTTTGAAAATGCAGCTTATTTGACCATCAAAGTGCATTTATTAAGTAAAAGTTCAACTGAGACACACCTTTCCTATATTTTTGAGCAAACAAAGATTATTTTTAGGTGGTTATCTTGTTACATTTCGAAAAAATGAACAGCAAGTTGCCCTCTGCTCATTCACGTTTCCGCGTACTGTATTGGCTTTTGAAAATGCAGCTGATTTGACAGTCAAACTGCATTTATTAAGCAAACGTTAAAATGAGACAGACTTTTACTATAATTTTGAGCAAACAAATTATTTTTTTAAGTGTTAATCTTGTTAAATTATTGTTAAAGTTCTCCCATGCATGCTCCCGTGGCAGACATTTGGCAGCCCATTGATTTTTGGCACAACACCAGCCTACATTTTTGGGTTCAGCCCACATTTCCAGATTGTCAGCGGTGACGCGTAACAAATGCGACATGTCAGCGATGACGCATAATAGATACATCATATACAGCGAAGTGACATATTTATGGATTTTTCCACTTTATTAGAAGTATTTTGACGGATGCGCCTTATAGGGCGGAGGGACGTGTACGGCGGAAAAAATGGTATGTGCTTGATGGGCGGGCCAGGTCGGTCTCGAGCATTTGATGAGGTTTTACAAATTATACAGCACAAAGAAAACTAAATAAGAATGCACAACATAAAATTGTGTTGATCTACTTGTAGAGAAGGAGGCAGTAGTTTAGGACTTAAGAACTCTGACGTCACATGCACCAAAGAATGTTAGTACTGATGGGAGCTCCACTTCGACTCAACCTTTTTTTGTTCCCGTTGTTTTTGTTTTAACTTTGTTTGCACCTACAATGCACATCCATGGTACAGGTATGACCGTGACACACTTGTGGAGTTTTCTGTGTCGCTGCCTTGCCATCATGATTCAGTCCTTCCAGCCTCGGGCTCAGACTGTCATGGTGACAGTCTCCATAATCCTCCATCTGCCTGCACAAACCGAAGTCTACGGACCCGTTCGGTTCCACGAGGAAATCTTGGATGCTCTCCGTCTGCTGGACCTGGTTCTTGAGGGCAGCTACTGCGGTCATTGTTACCAATGGGCTGCTGACGGACCTGCTAACTAGACTTGCTAATGCCGCTAACAAGATCTTCCTTCTGCCTGCACGGACCGAACTCTGCAGACCCGCTTGGTTCCATGGGAGAACCTTGGATGTTCTGTCTGCTGGACCCAGTTTTGGAGGGCAGTCTGGGAAGCAGCTGCTGCAGTCCTTATCATTATAGTATAATTCAGTCTTGTAAATGAGTCCCGAGACTCAATGAGAGTAACCTGTATAAATAAAGGTTGAATGAATGGTAAATGGAGCTTATTTATATAGCGCTTTCCAGCTCCCAATGAGGGGCCCCAAAGCGCTTTACAATGCTTCATACTTCATACACACATTCATACA
>JBBPBX010018468.1:6551-19421 GCA_038048925.1 Garcialebias charrua | reverse complement strand
GCATATGACAAATAAACCAAACCTTACCTTTACTATGTTGAGAGGATGAGGGAAGAAAGAAGAGTGGAGCAGTTATTCAGACTGTAAAAAGAGAGTAGCGTTGGCGCACTGTGCAACAACTGTGCATGTGGACCACCCGCCCTGCTTTTATCACACATCTGAAAATTTACAATTGGCCCACAACAAGCAACATAAAGCCCCAGTATACTCCAACGCACGTACGTCCACGAGGTCCACGCATACGTCCGCGGAGGTCTGTGCGGACCTCCGCCGTGCAAGTCCATGCAAAGTTCAATTTTTACGACTGCATACGCGGTGTCGCACAATAAACTGCCCAGCGACGGACTGTTTTGTATGCGATACCAATGTATTAAATTCCCCTTCTTCATCCCAGATCTGGCCTTTTTCTTGCTTTTTTTATTTTTTTTTTGCCAAAAGGCAAGTGATCTCTTCCTCCTCCGTTGATGCCATTACTGAAACGGTGAGAAATGAAGGAATTTGTCACGATCAAATTAAAATCAGGTCCAGCGTGGCTGCGGGAGGGTCTGGAGATTTCCTGGTGGGCTGGTGTGATATGTGGGCTGCAGGGCCAGCGCTCTTAATTATAACTTTTTATTAACAACATATAAACACAGAACACCGCTGCGGCTGGGGCTGCCAGCTCTCGTTTTTTTTTTTAAACCTGTCAATCAATCCATTAGGCGTGCCAGCAAATGACCAATCAGCAACCTCAATTTGTCCCGAAGGTAAACGTCCCTTGTCTGCGGAGCTGCTCTGCAGCCGCTCAGGGTGGACAGCTGGAGCATGAAGTTTCAACCCTCTGTGGACAGTGCGCGCAGTTTCCGGATGGCTGACAGGACGTGGGAGTATACTGGAGGCTTAATGGTGCTGGAAAGTACTAAACAAAAGCTAAAAACAGGAGAACCCGCTCTACAAAGCCAGCACAATGAAACCTGCTGATGTGTCAGTTCAGGTGCACGCTCAGGTCCAAACGGCCAGTTGAAAGAGGTTTTAAAAAAGTCTTAAGCTTCAGATGGACAACTGGCTCATCGGCCACACACATCCAATGACAGGCCGGTTGAAAGAGGTTAAAAAAAGTCCTGTTAAGCTTCAAATGGACAACGGGATCATCGGCTGCGCACATCCGCTGATCGGCCAGATGGATCACTGGCTGCGCACCTCGCTCCGCACCCTGATGTCATCTGCGGTGAAAAAAGTTGTAGCATCTGAAGCTACAAAAGCCAACGCAAGCAGATATGGGAAATAAAACAGATTCAAATAACATAAGCACATTTATAAACTCAATGTACAGTTTAAATATGTATCCAGTGATATCAAAGCCAACAAGAATTACAACTCATAGTGCCACAATAATTGATAATATTTTCACAAATATAACAAATGGGGACGTGATAGGTGGTATCTTAACGACCGATTTAAGTGATCATTTACCAGTTTTCACAATCTATAAAAATGATCAAAGCATCACAAAAGCAGTCGCAATGAAGAAAAAGATCATAAACACGTCAAAAAAAGTTTTGGAAAAATTGAAAGAGGATCTAGATAAACAAGACTGGAATGATGTGTATGTTGATGATGCGAACAGAGCATATGATGAGTTTATGAATATCCTGGAAGCTCTGTACGAAAAGAATTGTGTGCAAACAAATTACACAAAGAGAAATACGATTGATCAACCATGGATGACAAAAGGGTTGAGAAATGCTTGTAAAAAAAGAATTATTTGTATTCATGTTTCTTGAAATTGCGAAGTCAGAGCGCTGAAGAAAAATATAAAAAGTATAAAAATAAATTAGTAGGGATTATAAGGAAACATAAGAAAGAATATTATAGTAAATTATTAGATAAAAGTAATGGTGATATGAAAGCAACATGGCGAGTAATGAATAGTGTCCTGAAGAATCATAAAGCAAAAACTGGTATTTCAAAATATTTTGTAAAAGACAACGATGAAATTCATGATGAAAATGAAATTGTAAATGGATTTAATCAATATTTTGTGAATGTTGGATCAAGCCTTGCAGCTAAGATACCAAAAGTAGATAAAAATGTGACCCACTCAATTACAGGTTGTGCAAATAGTATTTTTCTAAATGGAACTAACAAAGAGGAAATAATGAATGTAGTAAAACATCTTACAGACAAGAGATCGAAAGACTGGGTGGACATGGATATGATGTTTGTGAAGGACATAATGAGCCATGTTATTGAGCCGTTCACATACATATGTAACTTATCATTTTCAACAGGAATATTTCCAGATAATATGAAAGTAGCTAAGGTCGTTCCATCCATCCATCCATCCATTTTCTTCCGCTTATCCGGGGTCGGGTCGCGGGGGTAGCAGCCTAAGTAGGGAGGCCCAGACTTCCCTCTCCCCAGCCACTTGGAGCAGCTCCTCTGGGGGAATCCCAAGGCGTTCCCAGGCCAGCCGAGAAACATAGTCCCTCCAGCGTATCCTGGGTCTTCCTCTGGGTCTCCTCCCGGTGGGACATGCCCGGAACACCTCACCAGGGAGGCGTCCAGGAGGCATCCTAACCAGATGCCCGAGCCACCTCAACTGGCTCCTCTCGATGTGGAGAAGCAGCGGCTCTACTCCGAGTCCCTCCCGGATGACCGAGCTTCTCACCCTATCTCTAAGGGAGAGTCCAGCCACCCTGCGGAGAAAACTCATTTCAGCCGCTTGTATCCGAGATCTTGTTCTTTCGGTCATAACCCAAAGCTCATGACCATAGATGAGGGTGGGAACGTAGATCGATCGGTAAATTGAGAGCTTTGCCTTTTGACTCAGCTCTCTCTTCACCACGACAGACCGGTACAGCGCCCGCTTCACTGCGGACGCTGCACCTATCCGCCTATCGATCTCACGCTCCAGTTTTCCCTCATTCGTGAACAAGATCCCGAGATACTTAAACTCCTCCACTTGGGTAAGGACCTCCTCCCCGACCCGGAGAGGGCACGCTACCCTTTTCCGGCTCAAGACCATGGCCTCGGATTTGGAGGAACTGATCCTCATCCCGGCCGCATCACATTCAGCTGCAAACCGCTCCAGCGAAAGCTGTAGATCACGAGCTGATGAAGCCAATAGGACCACATCATCTGCAAAAAACAGAGAAGCGATTCTAAGGCCACCAAAACGGATCCTCTCAACACCTTGGCTGCGCCTAGAAATTCTGTCCATAAAAGTTATAAACAGAATCGGTGACAAAGGGCAACCTTGGCGGAGTCCAACTCTCACCGGAAACGAGCCTGACTTACTGCCGGCAATGCGGACCAAGCTCTGACACCGGTCGTACAGGGACCTAACAGCCCATATCAATGGGCCTGGTACCCCATACTCCCGGAGTACCCGCCACAGAACCCCCCGAGGGACGCGGTCGAATGCCTTTTCCAAGTCTACAAAGCACATGTAAACTGGTTGGGCAAACTCCCACGCACCCTCCAGGACCCTGTTGAGGGTGTAGAGCTGGTCTAGTGTTCCACGACCAGGACGAAAACCACACTGCTCCTCCTGAATCCGAGGTTCGACTATCCGACGGACCCTCCTCTCCAGAACCCCTGAATAGACCTTACCAGGGAGGCTTAAGAGTGTGATCCCTCTATAGTTGGAACACACCCTACGGTCCCCCTTTTTGAATAGGGGAACCACCACCCCAGTCTGCCAATCCAAGGGAACTGCCCCCGATGTCCACGCGATATTGCAGAGTCGCGTAAGCCAACACAACCCCACAACATCCAGAGCCCTAAGGAACTCAGGACGAATCTCATCCACCCCCGGAGCCTTGCCACCGCGGAGCTTTTTAACCACCTCGGCGACCTCAGCACCAGAGATTGGAGAGCCCGACCCAAAGTCCCCAGGCTCCGCTTCCTCAGTGGAAGACGTGCCAGTAGGATTGAGGAGGTCTTCGAAGTATTCCGCCCACCGACTCACAACATCCCGAGTTGAGGTCAACAGCACGCCATCCCCACCATAAATGGTGTTGGTCGCGTACCGCTTTCCCCCCCTGAGACGCCGGATGGTGGACCAGAATCGCCTCGAAGCCGTACGGAAGTCATTCTCCATGGCCTCTCCGAACTCCTCCCACGCCCGAGTTTTTGCCTCAGCAACCACCCGAGCCGCATGCCGCTTGGACTGCCGGTACCTATCTGCTGCTTCCGGGGTCCCACAGGCCAAAAAGGCCCAATAGGACTCCTTCTTCAGCTTGACAGCATCCCTCACCGCCGGTGTCCACCACCGGGTTCGAGGGTTGCCACCACGACAGGCACCAACAACCTTGCGGCCACAACTCCGATAAGCTGCCTCGACAATAGAGGCGCGAAACATGGCCCACTCGGGCTCAATGTCCCCCGCCTCCCTCGGAACGTGTTCAAGGTCCTTCCTCTTTTTAAAAATGGTGATAAATGTGTATTCAACAATTATAAATTGTAAATTATTAATTTACAATTAATATTAATTATTGTAAACAGACTAGACCAATTTATAGATAAACAAAATATTCTAAGCAACAGTCAGTATGGGTTTAGATCAAAAAACTCTACATCAATGGCTCTCATGGAATTAATGGAACAAATAACTACTGCTGTCGATCAAAAACAATATTGTATCAGTATTTTTGTTGATTTAAAAAAAGCATTCGATACTATTGATCACACCATTCTCCTAGAAAAGCTGAACAAATATGGTATTAGAGGACCAGCATTACAGTGGGTATCTAGCTACTTAAAAGATAGGAAACAATTTGTACAAATAAATGATGTAAGATCTGACCTCTGTAATATCACATGTGGAGTTCCCCAAGGCTCTGTACTTGGACCAAAGCTTTTTATTTTATATGTGAATGACTTGGTAAATGTGTCAGGACTCCTTAAATGTGTACTTTTTGCTGATGATACCACTTTTTTCTGTTTAGGTGAAGATATAGAACAAATGTTGGAATTGATAAAGACAGAATTTGTCAAGATACAAACTTGGTTTAAAATAAATAAATTATCATTAAATCTAGAGAAAACTAATTACATGATATTCGGTAATAAAAAGAAAACTGTTGATGTTCCACTCAAAATTGAGGATGTTGAGATTTGTAGAGTGAGTGAGGTGAAGTTTTTGGGTGTTATCATTGATGACAAACTGACATGGAAACAACACATAAATTCTGTAAGAATAAAAATAGCTAAATCGATTGCAGTACTGTACAAAGTCAGAGACCTATTGAATGATAAAGCTCTGTATTTGTTGTATAACACAATCATTGTTCCACACTTAATCTATTGCATTGATGTTTGGGGGAATGCGTGTAAAACAATCACAAAACCTATTTTTGTATTACAGAAAAGAGCTGTAAGAATTATCACTAGAAAGCATTATCGTCATCCATCAAGTACATTATTCTATCACCTAAAGTTATTGAAGTTCCATGATTTGGTAGACTATAATATTTTATCAGTTATGTATAGAGCTCAAAATAATGCATTACCTTTAAATATCCAAATGCACTTTGTTAAAAGACAAAGTTGTTATAATCTTAAGGGGACAGAGTTGTTTGTAAAACCACAATTCAGAACTAGTTTGAAGGGACGTTCTACCTCAATCCAGGGAATTAGATTATGGAATGGCTTGGAGAATGTAGTTAAAAATGCCAAGTCAATGTTTACATTTAAGAAAATGATCAAAACAAATGTGTTAAAAAATATATATGAAATAGCGTAATGTGTATTGTATTAGTTAGAAAATTAGAAAGAGTTAGTCATTTTGTACTGTTGGTTGAAGATTATTATTGTTTAATCTGATTGTTGGAAAAAAGTTGGTTGAAGATTATTATTGTTTACATGGTTGATTATTGTTGTTTAATCTGATTGTTGGAAGTAAGGGGCAGATATAATAAGATTTATTCTTCTTTCTGCTACCTTTCATTTTTTTACATTTTGTACACTATCATTTAAAGCTTCAGTATGTAGCTTTTTTTATGAACATATTTCTTCACTCTGTCACTACCTCCTGACAGACTGATGTTAGCCAGGTAATCTCTGAAAAAAAAATAAAAAAAATATTGTCCCCTTGCTTCTCCAGGTGGTAAATAAGCATTTCTAAAAAGAAAAGGTGACCCGCCATTTTCCAGCCAATAAAAACAGAGTTTGTAACCAGCCAATAAAAACAGAGCTTGAATTTGAATCAGCCAATAAAAACAGAGCTTGAATTTGAAATTCAACAGACCACAAGGGGGCAGAGCCACATATGGCTCTGAGGGGGAGGGATCAGAATGCTTTGCCTGTTGAAAATATTTCTAAGTGCTGCAGTTCTACAGAAACTGCATACTGAACCTTTAATGAGATTATCTTGTATTGTTTCTTTTGTAAAAAAAAAATGAACAAATTTAATAAACATAAACAAAATAGCCTTGTTCTACAAAGTATATTTTTCCAAATAATTTTGCTCCAAAAATAATTTTGTTCATCTGTATCAATCTATCTTTAGTGCTGATTTTTTAGACTATTCATTTTATATGTTAATTTAAACCAGCCACTAGGGAGCACAAGCCAGTGTAGCTCTTGTGTATCTCTTTCAGGTCTCTCTTGTAAATGAGTACCCCAGGCTCAGTGGGATTAACCTGTCTAAATAAAGGTTGAATTGTGTATCTCTTGTACCGGTCCCAAGCCTGGGTAAATGGTGAGGGTTGTGTCAGTAAGGGCATCAGATGTAAAATACTTTTGCTAAAACCATAATGTGAGTTCATCAAAGTGAAACCATACCAGATTGGTCGAGGCCCGGGTTAACAACAAGCACCACCGGTGCTGTTGACGAACAGGGTACTGGCAGAAATTGTGCAACTGTTAGTCAAAGACCACGAGGAGGGAAACGTGTCAGGAGACAGAGGGAGAGGAGGAAAGTGAAGAATGTAGGACTGAGGGTTGCAACTCTAAATGTGGGGACAATGACAGGCAAAGGTAGAGAGCTGGCTGACATGATGCAGAGAAGAAAGGTAGATGTTTTATGTGTCCAAGAGACCAAGTGGAAGGGCAGCAAGGCTCGCAGCATTGGAGCAGAGTTCAAACTGTTTTACCAGGAGGAGCTGGCAAATAATGTAGTAGACGTGAAGAGAGTGTCAGATAGGGTGATGTGCCTGAAGGTAGAAGTAGAAGGTCTGATGCTAAACATAGTCAGTGGTTATGCTCCACAGGTTGGATGTGATGGGGAGGAGAAAGATAAATTTTGGAAAGATTTGGATGAAGTGATAGAGAGTATTCCCAGGGAGGAAAGAGTGGTGATTGGAGCAGACCTGAATGGACATGTTGGTGAAGGAAACAGAGGGGATGAGGAAGTGATGGGTAGGTTTGGTGTCAAGGAAAGAAACCAGGAAGGACAGATGGTGGTGGATTTTGCCAAGAGAATGGAAATGGCTATAGTCAATACCTATTTCCAAAAGAGGGAGGAACATAGAGTGACCTATAAGAGTGGAGGAAGGAGTACACAGGTCGACTACATTCTGTGTAGAAGAGGAAACCTGAGGGAGATTGGAGACTGTAAGGTTGTAGCAGGGGAGAGCGTGGCCAGACAGCATCGGATGGTTGTGTGTAGAATGACTGTTGTGAAGAAGAGAAAAAGAGTAAAACCAGAGAAGAAGACCAAATGGTGGAAGCTGAAGAAGGAAGAATGTTGTGAGAAATTCAGAGAGGAGCTGTTAAAGGCTCTGGGTGGTAAGAAAGAGCTTCCAAGTGACTGGACTACTACAGCAACAGTAATTAGAGAGACAGGTAGGAAGGTACTTGGTGTGTCATCTGGACAGAGAATGGATGATAAGGAAACCTGGTGGTGGAATAGTGAAGTGCAGGACGCCATTCAAAGAAAGAGATTAGCCAAGAAGAAATATGACAGTGAGAGGACTGAAGAGAGGAGACAGGAATATAAGGAGATGGGACATAGAGCAAAGAGGGAAGTAGCTAAGGCAAAGCAGAGGGCGTACAATGAGTTGTATGGGAGACTGGACACTAAAGAGGGCAAGAAGGACTTGTACCGATTGGCAAGACAGAGGGATCAGGCTGGAAAGGATGTGCAGCAGGTTAGGCTTGTTAAAGATGGGCATAGTAATGTTCTAACAAGTGAGGAGAGTGTGACAGGAAGATGGAAGGAGTACTTTGAGGAGCTAATGAGAAGAGAATGAAAGAGAAAGAAGAGTAAAGGTCAGATAAACTGTGGACTAGTAAGTGGAAAAGATTAGTGAGGGTGAAGTCCGGAAAGCTCTGAAAAGAATGAGTTTTTGTCATTCGGTGGTATGTCATCACCCACCTGACGACAAACCAGTGGAGGGTTGGTTTTGTCTTGGAGAGAAGGTAGTGAGGTTTTTGACTCAAATATTTAATGGAATATTTGAGGGTGAGAAAATGCCTGAAGAATGGAGAAGAAGTGTGCTGGTGCCCATTTTTAAGAACAAGGGTGATGTACAGAGTTGTAGCAACTACAGGGGAATTAAGTTGATGAGCCACACAATGAAGATCTGGGAGAGAGTTGTGGAAGGAAGGCTTAGACAAGAGGTGACTATCTGTGAGCAGCAGTATGGTTTCATGCCAAGAAAGAGCACCACAGATGCATCTTTGCTTTGAGGATGTTGATAGAGAAGTACAGAGAGGGTCAGAAAGAACTCCATTGTGTGTTTGTGGATTTAGAAAAAGCATATGACAGGGTGCCAAGAGAGGAGGTGTGGTATTGCATGAGGAAATCTGGAGTGGCAGAAAAGTATGTTAGACTGGTACAGGACATGTATGAGGACAGCAGGACATGTATGAGGACAGCAGGACATGTATGAAGACAGCAGGACATGTATGAGGACAGCAGGACATGTATGAGGACAGCAGGACATGTATGAGGACAGCAGGACATGTATGAGGACAGCAGGACATGTATGAGGACAGCAGGACATGTATGAAGACAGCAGGACAGTGGTGAGATGTGCTGTAGGAGTGACAGATAGCTTCAAGGTGGAGGTGGGAGTGCATCAAGGATCGGCTCTGAGCCCCTTCTTGTTTGCTCTGGTGATGGACCGACTAACAGATGAGGTCAGGCAGGAATCCCCATGGACTATGATGTTTGCAGATGACATTATTGACATTGCATTTATGTTATGTGATGCTGGATATTTTTTTATGTTCTGCAGAACATGAACCTGCTGTAAAACAGCAATTATGCTGAGTCAGGCCCAATTTACTTTTAATCTTTTCCTGTTTAAAAATTAAATAAATAAATAAACTGTGATCTGTGGTGAGAACAGGGAACAGGTGGAAGAGAACTTGGAGAGGTGGAGGTATGCACTTGAAAGAAGAGGAATGAAAGTCAGCCGTAGTAAGACAGAGTACATGTGTGTGAATGAGAGGGAGGCCAGTGGAACAGTGAGGCTACAAGGAGCAGAGGTCACAAAGGTGCAGGACTTCAAGTACTTGGGGTCCACTGTCCAGGAAAATGGGGAATGTGGTAAAGAGGTGAAAAAGAGAGTCCAGGCAGGATGGAGTGGATGGAGAAAAGTTTCAGGAGTGATTTGTGACAAAAAGGTGTCAGCAAAGGTCAAAGGAAAAGTTTACAAGACAGTGGTGAGACCAGCTATGTTGTATGGTCTGGAGACAGTGCATTGACAAAAAGACAGGAGAAAGAACTGGAAGTAGCAGAAATGAAGATGCTGAGGTTCTCCTTAGGAGTGACAAGGATGGATAAGATCAGGAATGAGATCATCAGAGGTACAGCACATGTTGAACAACTGGGAGATAAAGTTAGGGAGGCCAGACTGAGATGGTTTGGACATGTCCAGAGGAGGGACAGTGGGTATATTGGTAGAAGGATGTTAGAAATGCAGCTGAGGAAGGCAAAAGAGGACATTTATGAATGTAGTTAGATAAGACATGGAGGTAGTTGGAGTGAGGACAGAGGATGCAGAGTGAGATGGAGGAGGATGACTCGCTATGGCGACCCCTGAAGAGGAAAAAGCCACAAAAAAAGTACTGTAAGAAAAACAGCACTTTGGAAAACTGATTTTTTTTTTCACAATAACTGAATTCCAGATATCTGCTTTAAAGATCATGTCTGACTAATATGACAAATTACTTTTACATTGACAGTACATTAATATTAATTTGTGTGTAATTTATGTCACACCCGCAGTCTTTCTGCGTATGTGTGTCTTTCCCTGGCTAGCATCAGAACTAGTAACAAGTCTCTATTTGCCTCCGATTCGTGTAAACAAAGGAGAGTCGCCTTCAACTAAATCTCTAAATCTGAACTGTTGCTCATCCCTTCCAACCAGTTTGCAAACAGCATATTAATCTTCATACTTGTAATAATAATAATAAATAAAGTGCTATGTGTTGTCATCATCGTATGTTCCCATACAAAGACGCAATGAAGATAATCACTGCAAAATATCACATCATGCTGATGCTGATCTGTTTTCTTGTTGCTGTGTTCATCTGTGACCATCTGCTCATACAGACTCATGTTCGTGCTGCTGTTTATAATGATGTTTTTCCACTACATTAGGGCTTAGTGTATTACTAGTTGATGTTTTTCTTAGTTAATTCTAGATGTTATTACTGTTTTTTTTTCTCTTGCATTTGTTGTTGGATGTAACTGGGACCCTGTGTACATAATCTCGTTTTCATCACATGTACCACATGCGGTGCAAATGACAATAAAGACTCTCTGACTCTCTGACTCTGACGTCATGAGCTTTGGGTTATGACCGAAAGAACAAGATCTCGGATACAAGCGGCTGAAATGAGTTTTCTCCGCAGGGTGGCTGGACTCTCCCTTAGAGATAGGGTGAGAAGCTCAGTCATCCGGGAGGGACTCGGAGTAGAGCCGCTGCTTCTCCACATCGAGAGGAGCCAGTTGAGGTGGCTCGGGCATCTGGTTAGGATGCCTCCTGGACGCCTCCCTGGTGAGGTGTTCCGGGCATGTCCCACCGGGAGGAGACCCAGAGGAAGACCCAGGACGCGCTGGAGGGACTATGTTTCTCGGCTGGCCTGGGAACGCCTTGGGATTCCCCCGGAGGAGCTGCTCCAAGTGGCTGGGGAGAGGGAAGTCTGGGCCTCCCTACTTAGGCTGCTACCCCCGCGACCCGACCCCGGATAAGCGGAAGAAGATGGATGGATGGATGGATGGACTCTCTGACTCTGAATCAGCTCTCTGCATTTAGCCCATCGTACCTGGGATACACCCAGGTGGAGCAGTGGGCAGCTATGTAAGCTGCCCAGGAAGAAATTTGGGATTGGGTGTTCTGCTCAGAGACACCACAAGATGTGCAATGACTGGCAGGGATTGAACCCAGGACCTTCGGGTCCCGAGTCAGCTGCCCTGCCCCCGCACCATCTCGACCCACTACACTTGAGACTACTACTGGAAATCTGCAGCTCGACTATTCACTGTCGTTTTCTGATGTTTGTGCTTTTGAAGACATAAGGATAATCAAGATTGAATACATCACCCAAGTATTTATATAAGCCAGTTATTTTATACTTCAACTAAAATCAATGCTCTTCTGCCATTTCTCTCAGCATCACAGTCCTGGGGACGTGTTACAACATGGAAAACACTGCAGTCACACAAAAAGGAATGTGACCAAACAATATAATTTCTGTGTTGAGTCATTCTCATAATGCATAACTGAATGATACTGTAAACTTAAATAACACTAGTGAAGATATGTGCTTAATTTGTTTCCTCGTTCCTTAATTCCTTTTTTTATTTTATTTTTGCCATTCAGAGAGAGCTCAGAGGAGATCGGGTGTTAGCAGTCTTGGGCCCTAAACTCTGGAACAATCTGCCATCAACATTTGACAGGCCACTTCAGTCTCTGCTTTTAAATCTCTCTTCAAAACACACATGTACTCATTGACATTTAACACAGGGTGATCTGATTTAGTACTTCATTGTTTCTAATTATGTTTCATGTATTTATGCTTTTATTCCTGATGCCGTGATTATTTCTTGTTACTTTTTATTTGATGCTGTGATGTTTTTGTTAAGCACTTTGGTAACAGTTCCTGTTTTAAATGTGCTATAAAAAATAAATTTGACTTGACTTCATTCACAAAGGAGTGCTGTAGCACCCCCAGCACCCACATTTCCTACTGCCTTACTAAGAAAACAAAAGGGTCTGAAACACCTCAGTTCATCAAATACATGTTCTCAATTGCCTAAATGTGATATATGTTTTATGACATAACCTGTTGAACTAAAATTTAAACGTTTTATTCTTTAACTAGTTCAGAAGAGCTCGTGCACTCTGTGCCTACAGCACAAATGCTTTGAAATAGCCCATAAATAAGTAACAGAAGAGGAAGGTTATGAAATCAAAATACTTATCAACACCCCTCCATCACACCACCATCTAGGCAAATAAAAGGGAAGTTCAACCAACTCTTCATTTACTGTAGTTATAACAAAATCAAATTTTCACCAATCTTTGCCCAAAAAGTCATTTCAGTGGGCAACTGAATGTTCATCATCATATTTGATTAAAAACAGATTTCACTTCAGTCTGTGTTGTGCATCTTTTTTAATATGGGTCTCCTGCAGGAAAATAATGTCTGCAGCCAAGGATTTAAGATGTTTAAAAACCTTCCCCCTCTTTATTGCAGTGCCAAGACCTTTTACATTCCATGTCACCAACTGCAGAGGTCTCCCCCCTTTCTGCCCGCCATAAGGAACATTAGTCATCGTAAAAGTACATTTTCAAAGTTAGCAGTTTCAGCGCCGTGTGGTGTAAACAAGTAAAGCAAGTGCATCTGGGTAAAAAGAAACATACAAATAACACACACCCCAGTTCCGGGTCTGTGAACACCTCCGGGGTAGATCCATCCTGCCAGTGT
>JBBPBX010018467.1:14626-26289 GCA_038048925.1 Garcialebias charrua | reverse complement strand
TAAACTGATGAGAAGCCACTGATTTTTTCCTGTTCTGTATTTCTATGAAGTGGTTCTGTTTATATCACACAACACAAAAGTATATGTTCTAATGTCATGTTAAATAATAAAGTCTTCATTTATATTAAATTAAGTGTATGTAGTAACCGTTCTCTCTAGAATTGATAAATTGCAAAGTGTTTGCAAGTGTTTTTGTATTTAAACAAGTGACTTGTTCTTGTTTGCAGTGAAGCTGAACAGACTGCTGCTCCTGAGACGACCACAGAGGGGGAGGAAACTACACCTGCCAGCTCTGAGAACAAGTCAGAATCTGTTCTTTTTCCACAATATAGGGTTATATTTTTCTGTGTTGTTAAAAAAAAATCATGTCTGGGGGGTTTTGGACAAACGCCTTCACTGACAAAGAATGGGAAAATGAATCTCCATAACAAACTTCATGTTCCAGTGACTGCTGCAAACAGAAACACTGACACTCTGACTCGAGGTTTAAAAAAAAACTGGGGGAACGTTTGTGTTCTTACACTGTTGTGGTGCGTTCCAGAGAGAACGAGGTTGAAGAGGTGAAAAACGAAGGCCCCAAAGAGATGACCCTCGATGAGTGGAAGGCCATGCAGGATAAGGAGCGCACCAAGGTGGAGTTCAACATCCGCAAGCCCAACGAGGGAGCCGACAGCCAGTGGAAGAAAGGATATGTGCTGCACAAGTCCAAGAGTGAAGACGTAAGTGTGAAAACCTGAAACATCGATGCGGTGCTTGTAGGGATCTGGGTTAGGATGGACCTTCAGTTTTGGTCATGTTTGTTTTGTACTGGATGGTTTTACTGGTGGGGGTGGTCTGTGCTGTTCCCATGATGGATTCTGCAGATCTGTGAAGTGCGGAGTAGCATCTGTGTGAACGCCAGGTTTTCTCTGCAAAACAGCATTTTACCAAGATTTTACTCTCCTCACCTGTCGGTGGTTTTACTAAGAGCTGATGAGGGTGTATTAACAGCTGTAACTCTACTAAATGTCTTAAAAAATAAACTATTTACAGGTAGTCCCCGACTTACAAGCGCTCTTACTTACGAGGATCCGGACTTACGAGCTGGCAAATTTTTGGAAAAAACGCAAAAAATACTGAGTTTTTCTGTTTTTTCACCACACTTCGTTAGCTAAACATGTGGACACACGTTTCCAATCATTTTTATGCACTCATAAGCAGTTTTTCGATGAAAAACGAGTGTTCGTAGTCGCGCTAGCAAAACCGTTCCAACTTACGAGCGAAATTCCGGACTTACGAGACACGTGGCGGCCGTTCCAAACTACGAGATTTTTGTGTTACGAGCGCCTCGTTGTAACGGAACTCGCTCGTAAGTCGGGGACTACCTGTACATGTATTAAATAATAATCCTCTTCAGCTGCGCTGCCTTCCATAAGTTAGTACCGGTAAGCGTGTGAAGCAGCACGTGAGGGGCCGTGTTTGTATTCAGTGAGGGAGAAGGATGGGCCGCATGAAGTTCATTATATAAAAATAATATATTTTTCAATAATCATATAAACATACTTATCAAAGTGAATAAAAATTAAGATAAACTGTTGAAACCATCATGGGGAAGAAGCACTGGGTGGCTAAAGCCCCCAGTATAGCTCTGCGTACGTCCATACGCAGCTGTACGCACGTACTACGCAGAAGTACAAGTGTACCCCCGCAAGGCATGTACGTGCAAAGCTCAAATTTTACGTACGCAAACGCGGTGTCACACAATAAACTGCCCGGCGCCGGACTGTTTTGTATGCGACACAAATGTATTAAATAAAATAAAATAAAATGAAATAAATGTCACATTTTTGTCATCTGTGTATGTTTCCCATACAAGAAGAAATTCGTCTCTGCATTTAACCCAACCACCACCAGGTGGTGCAGTGGGCAGCCATAGAAAGCGCCCGGGGAAATTCCCCTTCTTCATCCCTGATCTGGCCTTTTCTTTTGTTTTTTTTGCCAAAAGGCAGTGATCTCTTCCTCCTCCATTGACTCCATGACTGAAATGATGAGAAATGAACGAATTTGTCACGAGCGAATTAAACTCGGGTTCAGCGTGGCTGTGGGAGGGTCTGGAGATTTCCTGGTGTGCTGGTCTGATGTGTGGGCTGCAGGACCAGCGCTCCCTGTTTTTATTTTTTCGAACTTTTTATTAACATATAAACACAGAACACCGCTGCGGCTGGAGCTGCCAGCTCGCACCTTTTTTTTTTCTCCTGACCTGTCAATCAATTCAGTAGGCGTGTCGGCAAATGACCGATCAGCGACGTCAATTTGTCCCGTAGGTAAACGCTCTGCGCTGCAGCTGCTCAAATGACGTCAAGAATTTGGTACGAAAACCCCAGAATGTTCACGAAAATGTATGCTGGGGTGTGGGGCTGAACTCTCTGCGTATAGTATACGCGTACGGACGTACGCAGAGCTATACTGGAGCCTTAACAACTATCCTTAATGGGCTAGGCTCTTTACTTGAATTAAGTCAATTACCACAACTAAAATGAAAAAATATCAGTTCCATACAACTCTATGTAAACGGGGTTTATGGACAAAATAGTCAATCAAAAATGTTTTACTGACAACTTACACAGTTTGCATACAAAGCACAAGTTTAATCCTGTTTTTAGCGCTGCTCTACATTCAAGAAAAGTTACTAGCATACCGTAGTTGTCCTCCCGTGCCATTTTCTAGGCAGAACACTGGCTCCACATGCTTCGACTGTACAGCAAGCTCCTCCTTTTTTTTCTTTTTTTTCCCGCATTTTTGGGCTCTAGTGGCCATTATTGTAACAGAGGATGAGGGCGAAACGGAGAGAGAGGAGGGGAGAGACATTGTGGAAAAGTCGTCGGGACTGGGACTCTTAACGCGAGACACCCGCAGCGAGGGCTAGCCTCAGAACATGTGCCGCGCGCTCAACCCCCACACTACAACGGCGGCACAGCTAGCTCCTCTTTTAAACTCCGTTCCTCAGTTTAAAAATAGCGACAGCCTTGACTTGTGAAAATTAAAAAATGGCCGCGTGAAGTTGGCGGCGCAGAAAAAGGAGAACTACACAGATTTTCAAGTCTAATAAAACTCAATGCGCATCACTGTTGACAACCCGGAAATGTAGGCCGGTGTAGTGCCAGAAATCGATGGGCTGCCAAATGGCAGCTGCAGAAGCGTGCACGGGAGGATTAACAAGAATTTAACAAGATTAACACCTAAAAACAATTGTTTGCTCAAAATTCTAGTAAAGGTGTGTCTCAGTCCAACTTTTACTTAATAAATGCACTTTGGCGGTCAAATCAGCTGCATTTCAAAACCTGATTCGCGTAAGCACGCAGAGGGGCGAGCCGCTGTTCATTTCTTCAAAATTTAACAAGTTGAACATCTAAAAATAATTATTTATTTGCTTGACTTTATAGTAAATGTGTGTCTCGGTCTAAAGTTTGCTTAATAAAAGGACTAACGGTCAAATGAGCTGCATTTCTAAAGTACGTGTTGCCTCGGTGCTCTGGGAGCGGGCAGAGGGGAGGAAAAAGATGTTGTCTATCATGGTGCACTAAGATTCATAACTGGTTGTGATTATCGTACCCACCACTGCACCCTGTACAATTCACTGGTTAACTGGACATCATTAACCTCACGCAGACTCTTCCACTGGTACATTTTCATCTTTAAATCACTTCTTGGTCTGCTGCCCTCATACATCTCCTCCTACATGTCTTTGCGTGATTGCAGCTACAGTGTGCGCTCTCAGGACATGATTACCTGCAGTGTTCCGTCAGTGAGGACTGAACTTGGAAAAAGGGCCTTCTCCTATTCCGCTCCAGCTTCCTGGAATATCTTACAAAAAGATCTGAAGCTCTCAAACTTGACTTCTCTAAATGGTTTTCAGAATCTGTTGGAATCCTGGCAAAAACCAATGCAGATTTGTTCCTGTCTTTGATTCTATACGTTTACCTTATAATGTTTTGCTAGTTTTTTGATACTTTGTTAAAAAAAAAAAAAAAAAAAAAATGTATTTCTTTTTTTTTTTTCCCTCTCTTTTGTTTTCTATTGTTTATTGTTTGTTTGTTTGTTTATTGTTTAAGGAAATTCTACCATTGCTGTTCATTGTTCTTTAGTTTTAGCAGGTCGCTTTCGTAAATGAGCCCATGAGGTTCAAAAGATTTACCTGACTAAATAAAGGTTGAATGAAAAAAAAAAAAGACTGCTCGTTTCTTCGAAATTTAACAAGAAAAACACCTTAAACAAATATTTGTTTGCTTGAAATTATAGAGGTGTTTCTCAGTTGAACTTTTACAAACCGGATCCTCTCTGGTCCGGATGACATGGCGTCCCAGTGTTCCATAAAGAACTTCAAATTGTGACTCATCTGACCTAGTGCTGGACGATAATTCAATAACGATAAATATCGCGATATACTTTTATTCAATAACGATGATATGAAGTTTAAGCATATTTTCGATATTTCGATAGGATTTTACAACTTTTCACTGACGTTTTTCTCTTTCTGTTCGGGTTGAAGCGGCTGCTTCAACAACGCGCCCGGACAGAAAAGGCTGTGACACAAAACGTGCGTGGTGACGTCGTTGTTACGCAGCGCTCACTCCAGCAGCAGACGTTAGCGGTAGCAGGCTAAAAGCTAAGCTAGTCTCCAAAGCGTGTTGTTTTCGCTTCAAAACGAGTGCTCATGACCGTCAGAATGTGACTGAACAAAGTTTCACAAGCGAAGAGAAAGCAGACGACATCACTGATGAGAGGAAAGACTAATTCGTCGGTGTGGACGTAGTTCGGTTTTGTTAAACTGCAGGTCTCATCTGCAGCGAGTCTTACTCGGTTTCTTTATTTTTCAAAACGTGACGGAGAGTCGTTCTAACTAGCTGTGGAAACATCTACTTGTTTAATCTGAAGAGTTTCCACTCGATAGAATATGATGAGAGTCAGAAGATGAAGAATAAAGTTTGAGCCAACGTTTCCCTGAAACTACGACGTAAACAAACAGCCCCAGCGCGACATGTTTTTTTTTATTGAAAATAAAACAGATTCATCAGAATAAAAAGAAAGAAAAACACTGAATGAAAAGGTGCAGAAAGACGAAAATAGTGTTATAATATCTGCCCCTTGTTTAAAAAATACAAAATAACTACAAACAACAACCTTCACTTCACCTGCACCACACCTTCCCAACAACTTTGATTTAATCATCTTTTAAAACATATAAATAGTTTTATAAATGTTTATGATGATATCAAGTCAACACAATCCTGTTTCCTGATTTACAACTCAGCTCCTTCACACTAGTTCTAAATGAAGATTTTACAAACATTTACATTCCCTTCAGGGTTTAATAACTTTTTAAACAAAATGTAATTGAATATTTGGGGGTAATATTTTTTTTAGTTTTATACATGACTTGTAAAATACTATGTTCAACCAAATCATAACATTTTAATAATTTCAATTGATGAAATAATATATTTGTTGGGTGACCATAGCACTTCCTAATAATAATTCTTACAGCTCTTTTTAGTAAAATAAAAATAGGATTTGTAAAAGTTTTGCATGCTTTTCCCCAAACTTCAATACAACAGATTAAATATGGAACAATCATTACATTATACAATATATTCAAAACTTTGTCATTCAAAAACTATTTTACTTTATACAATAATGTAATTGATTTTGTTATTTTTATTCTTAAGTAATTTCCATGAGATTTCCATGTCAGCTTCTCATCAATAACGACACCCAAAAGTTTTATTTAATTAACTATGAATTTCAATGCTGTAAATTTTAAAGTTCTTGTTTAAAGTTAAAACTATTAATATTGACACAGTTGAGAATTTTATGCCAAGAAAGTTCATGCTCAATAATCCAGGTACCAAATCCAATAATTCTCAGTTGGGTCATCTGGAAACTGGATGGAGGATGGAGGGTGAAACGTTTCTATAAAAAAACTGTCCATGACCCGACAGAATTATTGGGTTGAGAATTTTATGTTTATTTGATGGTGATTTCCATCTTTTTGGAGGCTAAATACAAATACAAGGTGAACATCAATTTATTTGTATAGTTTATAGTTTTTTTTAGGCTTTTATATTGTTTATATCGATATCGACCGAAATTAAGAACTATATCGTGATAAAAATTTTGGCCATATCGTCCAGCCCTAATCTGACCACAGAACAGTCTTCCATTTTGCCACACTCCATTTTAAATGACCCCTGGCCCAGTGCAAACGTCTGAGCTTGTGGAGCTTGCTTAGAAATGGCTTCCTCTTTGCACTGTAGAGTTTCAGCTGGCAACGGCGGATGGCACGGTGGATTGTGTTCACTGACAATGCTTTCTGGAAGTATTCCTGAGCCCATTCTGTTATTTCCTTGACAGTGTCATTCCTGTTTGAGGTGCAGTGACGTTTAAGGGCCCGGAGATCACGAGCATCCAGTAGAGTTTTACGGCTTTGACCCTTACGCACAGCGATTGCGGGGTATCCGCGGGGTTGTAAAAGGTAGTAAAAGGTAGTAAATGAAATTAACACAAATTAAGGCCATTAAAAAGTATTAAAAAGTAATAAACGTCATCTGACGAGGTATTAAATTTTTTTAAACCTACACAACTATATTTTTCCCTTTCTGGCGTCTTAAAAAAGGTCTGTGAATTTATTTATCTTTTTTAATTTTATGTTCCAAGTAGGACCTTAGCTAAAACAAAGACGTCATATCGTCAGTCAGTGTGCGCGCGCACTTACAGCTGGCCGAGGCTGATCATGTCTGTAAAAAGAAACAGGAAAGAGGAGCGCGACTTTATCCTCCGACATTTAACAAGAAATTTACTAGGGATGCACCGATACCAGATTTTTGAAAACCGAGTACAAGTACAAGTACTTACATTAAAGTACTTGCCGATACCAAGTACCGATACAAGTACTAATTAATATTTTTAAAAATCATTCTAATTAACTTAAACTGTTTATTTTCATTAGACACTTCAAACATAAATAAACAAAGTACATTACTATTGGTAATCTGTAAAGTATGTCCAAACTTGTACAAAAAAATAAAATGTTTTACATTTGAACTCTTACATAGTCAATGAAATGAAATGAAACTGGTATCGGGTCCTGTAGTATCGGCGCCCTTTTATGAGTACAAGTACGAGTACTAGCACATGGTATCGGACCGATACCCGATACTGGTATCGGTATCGGTGCATCCCTAAAATTTACCTAAACAATTGTTTGTTAGCTCGAAATTATAGCAAAAGGTGTGTGTCAGTCTAACGTTTTCTTAATAAATGTACTTTAATGGTTAATTCGGCTTTATTTATTTTTTTAAAGTGTCGCTGCCTGTGTGCACCGTGATCGCTCAGCGGTGAAAACAGGAAAAAGGAGCGCGGCTCGTTTCGCCGTCATTTAACAAGAAAAATACCTAAACAATTATTTGTTAGCTCGAAATTATAGCAGAGATGTGTTTCTGTCTATCATTTTCTTAATAAATGCACTTTAATGGTCAAATTAGCTGCATTTCGCCACCGTGGTGCAGCTTGCTGCTGGATTGAAGCAGTGAGCAGAGAGGTGGGGAGAGTATGGCAGGCCGATTGGGTCATTAATAGCTAGTGAAGATTCTCAGTCATCCAGGACATGGTGAATTCTAAAAAGTGCAATAAAAAAAACAAAGTATAGTATAATAGTATAATAAATAGTATAATAAATAAAGACCAGTTGTTTTTGTCTTGAACTTTTTTTAATTTGTCATTAAAGGCACGTTTTCCTATTACATGATACAACAGCCAACAGCATGCCATACCCTATGGGGCCATCAGGAACTGCAGGTTTTTTTTTTCAGTCAGAATGAATGGAAACGGCCATATTTCAGTCAAATGGTTTATAAATATGGGGGGAAAAAATCTATAAATATGTCACTTCGTCCTATAAGTTGCAAGGCATGTAAATTATGCAAAAAACTGCAACTTACAGGATGAAAAATACAGTAGTTATTATTTTTCTCCCTCTCTTTTTGAATTATGCATGTGTTCAGTGTTGAATTACTTTAACTAAACTGTTCTGTTTTCAAGTTTACAGTTTTTGTTTGCCATTAGAGATATGCTGTGTGTGGGAACAATTAAACTTTTTCTCTTGGGTTAGATTTAAATAACAAATAGGTCAGTGCTTTTATTGAGGCAAGAAGCAAATTGATGTACTGTATCCAGTAATTGTTATAAAACTACATTTACTACCAAAGCTTAGGAAGAAAATGACAGTAATCTTATCACTTTACAATTAGTTGCATGGAACTGAAATACAACAGGTTGCCGCTACGGTTACAGCTCGGTGCCGTGATGGTATTAAAAAATATTTTGATGGTATTAAAAAGGTATTAAAAGGTATTAAATTCAACTCTGGAATTTCTGCATATACCCTGGATTGTTCCAGATTCTCTGAATCTTTTGATGATGTTATGCACGGTTGATGATGATAACTTAAAAGTCTGCTATTTTACGCTGGGTAACACCATTCTGGTATTGCTGCACTATCTTTCTGCACAACAATGGTGGAATTGGTGATCCTCTTACCATCTTGGCTTCTGAGAGACACTGACACTCTGAGAAGCTCTTTTTATACCCAATCATGTTGTCAATTGACCTAATTAGTGTTAATTGGTCTTCCAGCTGTTCGTTATATGCTCAATTTCCTTTTTCCAGCCACTTATTGCTACTTGTCCCAACTTTTTTGGGATTTGTTGACACTGTGAAATTTTGAATCAACATATTTTTCCTTTAAAATGTTACATTTACTCAGATTGAACTTTTGATCTGTCATCTATGTTCTATTACAAATAAAATATTGACATTTACCATCTCCACATCATTGCATTCAGTTTTTATTCACAATTTGTTTAGTGTCCCAACTTTTTTGGAATCTTGTTTGTACTTAATAAATGCACTTTAATGGTCAAATTAGCTGCATTTCACCGGGGCGGTGCAGCTGGTTTGACTGTTATCAAAGCAGCGAGCAGAATGAAGGTGGGGGCAGTATGGCAGACAGATTGTGTCATTAATAGCTGGTGAAGATTTTCAGTCATCCAGGACATGGTACCGGTAAATTGAAAAAAGTTCAAGACAAAACAATAAAGTAAAATAAAGTCCATTTGTTTTTGTCTTGAACTTTTTTGAATTTGTCATTATAGCCACGTTTACCTATTACATGATGCAATGGCATACCTTACTGCTATTACTACTCTGCTGCCATCTAGTGGATGAAAGTGGTACTGCTAATTTTTTTTCCAGTCAGTTTGAATCAAAACGGTCATATCTCAGCCAAAAATTGGTTTCTAAATATGGGGGGGAAATCCATAAATATGTTGCTACGGCTTGTAAGTCGCAGGGCATGTAAATTACACAAAAAAAAAAAAGTTACTTATACGTAGAAAAATATGGTACTATAAGTTTACGGTAAATGTATCCGATATCTGACAACCCCTCAGTTGAAAACACTGAAATGACAGAAAGTAAAGTGCAGAAAAGTTGTCCAGAACCCCTCTCGTCCTTCAGAATGTCTGAATAAATGGAGGCGGGCGGGATTGATGATTCTCAGATAACCTCTAGGTGTTAAAAATTGTTTTTTTTTTTTTATCAGTCAAGATTTTTTTCCTGCTTTAATCCCTGGACGTTACCCTCTCTTAAATGTTTGTTTCAACAAACTTTCATTCAAAATGACTGAGTTGAAGGGTTATCTTGAATATGTATTAATTTTAGAACATAAAAGAATCCAAGGCTTGATGTAGTCATTGTATTTAACGTGGTGTAACATCCTCCTGCTGTTGCTGAAGCTTCAGTAACATATTGCAGCTGAAACACAAAATGCTTTTCCTCCTCAGAGGCCTGTTGTTGCTTTGATCGAAGGCCCAGAGACAGAACCAGACACTCCTGCTGTTTACAACAAGGTACCTGCACCCATCCATGTAGCCCATGAAACCATTCATCGATGGATGCTTCTGTTAAACCATTTCAGTAGATGCATTTTGAGGGGGGGTGCATTTGCATGGATGTATTTTGACAAGTTGAAAGCAAACACACACAAAAACACTGTTCTAAAAAGTTGAGTCAGGACCAGACTTGTAGATTTTCCACGTGAATCATTGAGCAGCATCAGGACCATCTGTTCCACCTGGTCTGTTGCAGCAGGGCACCGCTGACGAGTCCAGTGACCACCATTTCCGCAAACCAGCCAACGACATCACTTCTCAACTGGAGATCAACTTTGGAGACCTGGGCCGTCCTGGTCGCGGGCGTGGGGGTGCTCGCGGAGGCAGAGGAGGCCGCGGAGGGGGAGGCAGCCGGCCGGCACGTGGGGGAGGGCGCTCTGAAAAGGTAACGACACAAATGATGTCCTTCATCAAAGGTTCAGCTGAGTGACTGAGCAGACTAAAAACACAGACTCTTCAGGATAACAGCTGAAGCTCGGCCAGCGACCTCACACGAGTGAGGTTCATACACACACTGATCCTAAATCATCAGCTCTCTGTGATCATTCTGCAGCTTCTAATAACCTCTGTCTGTCTGGGTGTTGTTCAGCAGTGCAGCTGAATGTTGTCACGTCAGTCCACTTTACTAAAACATGCTGTTAAAGGGATGTTCATTCAGTTTGAAAGGGCTGTCGTGAAAATGTTGAGAACAGTAGTTTTGTTCCTTTCAATATCTGACAGCCAAAAGAATGAATGGATAAAATCTTCAGTGTATTTTCTTTGAATGGCCTCAGTTAGCAGAACCAGAACTGATGAGCTAAAGAGAACATTTTAAACACAGTCAACACTATCAAGTCTTAGCATCTCAAAAATACCTCATCTTAGTTTTTTTTTATAGCGGTTCACCTTAATGCTGTTTTTGTTGTATTCCTTTTTTACGGGTATTTCAATGGAAATACGACAGTTCTGCAGGGAAATTATTCATCTGGCTGCTGCTGTTCATCTAAATTGCCAGAAAATTCATTAAAATGTGTGTGTAAGAGAATTGTAGCACAATAAAAAAAATTGTCATCAACTTATCTACATGAGTTCTGTACAGTCCACAACCGTGTGTCTTGTACAATTTTTTTGTCTAATATTCTGGACTGTACGTCCACAAACGGTGATGGAGTGAGTCTGCAGAAGTTGAACCTCGTGGTAGTGAGGGACCACAGTAATGCTACATGTCTGTTTGTGTTCTGTGTCGTTGAGTTCAGTGTTTTTCCTGGTTGTTTACTAAACGTATGAATTTGTCCCTCCCAGCAGCTGACTCGGGCCCTAACTTTGTTCTGGTTCTCTTGTGTTTGCTCCGTCAGACAAGCGGAGCGTCAGTCCCCAACGTGGATGATCCCGAGGCCTTCCCAGCCTTGGCCTAAAAGCTCCATCTCTCACCACCAGCCCAACCCATCTGCCCTTCCGGGGCCCTCCTCTACGAGGCTTGCATGCTTACCACATCTTCAAATATATAAGAAAAACAAAGATAAAAAAAAAACATGGCAGACTGTCATCCCGTACCACTCACAACACCAGAGGACTAAAGTTTTTATCAGTTTTAAAGAGCAAAAACAAAAACAAAAAAAATGGAAAAGCACCTCTTGTTACACTGAAGTTTTGTATCCAGGAACAGGAAAGCAGGGATGTTTTCTTTTATCTTTTTTT
>JBBPBX010018466.1:0-25514 GCA_038048925.1 Garcialebias charrua | reverse complement strand
CCACTCCACCCCCTCCTTCCCCGTCTGTGTGAAAATTTATGCTGTATTTACTTACAAGAAAAGTACTGTGCTAACAGAGAGGCGGTACTGATGAAACATACATAAATAAAATAAAAATAAACATAAATATGGCACGAGAACTAAAGTTGATGTTGAGAAGTAGATTTTTATTTAAATAATTTTACAAACCAAGAAATTTGATTGGCTTGCTTGTAGAATTCTCGGTGGATCTGAGAACACACAGATACAAATTATTACTTTCTTACTTCAGCATTCCATTTAAAACGTGACTGAGAGAGGATTGATTGCAAACATTTCCCATTGTATTTTTCCTGATATTAAGAAAAATTATGAAGGGTTACATAATCATCTCTGATGTACAGGACCTAAAAACTTATGGTTAAATATAAAATAAATATTTAAATACTTTTTTTAAATCATGAATGTAGCAGAATGCTACACAAAGACTCTAGTATTTGATCGATCTTGTTTATAGAATTCTAATCCAAATACTTTAGGTTTTAAAGGCTTAACAACGTTAAATTAGGACGTTTTAACAGTAGGCCTGGCGCCCACACCAGCGGTCCGATTTAATAAAATTTTAGCGAGAAAGACTCCAAATTGTTTCGCTGAACCAAGCGGACAGATCCGTTTTTATCATGAAAATCTAACGGCGAAAGATCCGATTTTAACTCATCCAAAAATTACGTTTTTTTATCGGAAATGAAAGCTAAGCTAATGCTAACGGAGCCGCCAGCTAAAAGCTTCGTCCGTCCGAAAACAGTGCAAATGCCGTTGTACTGTGAAACTAAACGTTTTTAAATTGTGTTTTCTCTGCAAAAAGAAACTGAGATTTCGCTTACCAATTTTTATCGAAATAGTTCTGTCGAAAAGGCTGAATGATGACGAGGCAAGAATTCTGGAGGCCTTGTTGTCATGAGAACTTTGATACAGTGTTGCCAGATCTCGCGACAGAAGCAAGCGACCAGCCCAAAACAGGCCCAAAACGAGCCCAACTGGCAACCCACCCCTTTGTGTAAAACTAAGACCGTTTTTAACCAGTATAAACATACATTTGTTATGGCGTTGCATACAAACGGCAAAAATTATGCTAAACACTTTGAAAAACATATCCACTCTAAGAAATAAAGTAGTAGTAGTTTCTTTATTTCAGATACAATACAAGATCCATATATGTATATAAAAAGAGTAAAACATAAAAAAGATTAAAAAGCTTTCCTATAAAAAAATAAAATAAGAATAAAAGACTAAAAAGCTTTCCTATAGAGGCTCATCCGCCAATGAGTCCCCAAAATAGAAAAATATCTCACAGAGCTTAGTCCAGGGTTGGTCAGTGTAGTGATGATGCAGTTTTCAGATACAGACAATCTACACATGCATCTATACATGAGGTTACGCAGCACCGCTTGGCAGGTAGGCACACCTGCATCAGCAAACATTTTGCTTGCACTGCTCCATCGAGGTACCCTCAGCATCATTCGAAGGCCATCATTATATGCCACAGTTAGTCTATACATACTGCTCTTTTTATAACGTCTCCACAGGTGAGCGGTGTACAAAGGAGTGCAGTAGGCCTTAAAGAGTTGGATCTTAACCGATGATGAGCACATTCCAAACCTACGGATCAGCGTGTTAGCTTGTCCATAGAGCATACGGCATTGTCTGTAAATGTCTCTATCATCTGACAGGTCTGCAGTCAAATAGTGCCCCAAATATTTATATTCACAACTGACATCCAGCCTGTTGCCCGACAGAAAGAAGTCAGGGAACATCAACTTGGAGTCATCTCTGCTCCGCACAATCATGATGCTGCTTTTCTTCGCATTATATTTTATATCAAAGTCACTTCCATAGTCAGAGCACACCTGCAGCAGTTCTTGTAAGCCAGCAGAATAGGGACAGAAGATTACTAAATCATCGGCATACATAAGATGGTTGATGACCTTATTTCCCACCCTACAACCTGTTCCACAGTCATTTAAAAGCTTTGACAGGTCATCCATGTAAACATTGAACAGAAAGGGAGACAGGATGCTACCCTGTCTCACACCGTTTGAGACACCGAAGGGGTCCGATACAGAGTTTCCCCATTTAACATACATTTGTTGGTTTGCATACCAAAAAACAAGAATCCTCAGCAAACATTTGGGGACACCCCTCTTATATAATTTGTAAAACAGCTTTTCATGATTTACATAATCAAAAGCCTTTGAGGCATCAATAAAACACATAAAAATGGAGGTGTGGTGTCTGTTGTATAAATCTAAAATTTCTTTTAAAGCAAAGATGCACAAGTCTGTTCCATGTTTACGTTTAAACCCAAACTGATTGTCAGAGGTCAGCAGAAATCCTTCCAGTTTGTTCAAAATAGCCCTCTCCAGCACCTTAGATAAGGTGCTGGCCAGGGCTATAGGTCTGTAATTATCCTTACTGTTAATTCTACCAGCTCTATCCTTCACAATTGGAACTAAAATGACAGAGAGTAATTTGTCAGGTAGAACTCCATGAGTTAAAAAGCCCGTAAAACACATTGCAAGTAGGGGGCATAATTTCCTGCTTGCATATTTCAGATGCTCAGCAGATACCCTGTCTGACCCACTTGACTTGTTGTTATCCAGCGTCATCACAATCTCTGAGATTTCTTTTGGGGACACAACCACATTTTCATTTCTATCAATATGTCCAACCACAAATGAATTACTTTTAACAGCATTAAAAATATCTTCATAATGTTTCCTCCATAGATCAGTGATCTCTGCTGCTCCGCTCACACCATCAATATGTGTTGGTAAAGACCTTTTATTATTACTCATCTTTTTTATTTCTGTCCAGAAATCTGTAGGGCATTTACTTTGTAGCTTCCTAGCCAGTGATTCAGCCCTGAGAGAATTCTCATGTCTTTTAATGAACCTTAAGGCATATTTAAATTTTGCATTCGCCTCCTTCATGTTAGCAAATAGAGGACCACATTTAGCTTTACCTGATTCAACCCAGGCTTTGTAAGCCCTTCTTGCCTCAGTGTGAGACTTCTCAACATACTCATTCCAGCCTAATTTAGCTTTGTAGTTCTTGATTTTACACAGATGTCGACCTGAGATAAGCAGAGAATCCACAATCTGTTCATACAGTGAGCACAATTCAACTCTGTGCTGCAGATTCTGGCAGTTGATATCCGTGCATGTTACAGCAGATTTAGGCAGCTCAATGTTACTCAACCTGGTCTCACTCTGGGTGAGATATGTGCTGATGTCCCCTTCCTTTAATGTGGACCAATTAATTTGTACTTCAGGCATATCACAACTTACAGAAGTAAGAGAAGGCACATTGTCCAGATTTATAGAGAGGGACAGGGGCACATGATCATATGTAGACAGCTCATAATTAATTCTCATTGAATCAATGGTGTTATGAGCATCACTTGTACAAATGCAATGATCTAAAAAGGAGGTGGTATACCATGCCTCACTGATGTAAGTATAGCTGTCCCTTGGCAAAAGTAATTCACTAGAGAGTGAGAGACCATTATCCGAGCAGAAATGTTTTAAATGGTTTGCAAACGTAGACTTTTGATCAGAGAGGTCAGCATTCAGATCACCAACAATAAAAAGACTGCTTACTGCATGTTCCTGTAAGAAAGCCATGATATAGGCCAGTCTATTTAAATATTCAAACTCATTCTCTGAGCACTCATAAGGAGTATACACGTTCAGTATGGTGATTGTTTTATCCCCATCACAGAACTCAAGTCCTATCGCCCAGTTAACATTCAGCCTGATCACTTTGATTTGTTGGTCAAGTTTCTTATTCCAAAACACTGCAACACCACCAGGGATTCTGCCACGGAGTATCCCATCACAACAGTCAGTGGTGGATTCCCCTGCTCCATAAAAGTCTTTATGAATAGAGTTTAACCTTTCCAAGTCCTGCTTAGATAAGAAAGTCTCCTGCACACACAGTATATCACAGGTTTCTAAGAGTTTGTTGACAACATGACGGCGAGATTTATCTGCTTCATCCTGCCCGACGCGCAGACCCCTGACATTGTATGAACTGATATTAAGAGTCATGTTGATTAATTATCACCACGAGCGCTTGCCTCGCTGGAAGCCTCGAGAGGTGGACGCACAGCAGGTGTAATGCCAGCTGCAGAGCTGCCTTCAGACTTCTCCACACTCGCCTTTAATTTGCGAGCCTCATAATATCGGCGGACATAAGTTCCTGCTGGCCAAAGCTGTGCGTCGTACAGTTCAGAGACTTCTTCACACTCTGCCCTCACGTGAAATGACCCAAATCTGCTATTTGTTGACTCTATTTTCCTGCACGTCACAGATCTTCCCAGTTTATCAGAGAGATAGGCGCGCAGGGTATCCTCATCTACCTCTGGAGAAAACCTCGTAGCAAAAACACTCACCAGTCTGGTTTTAATCACTGGGATGTTTCCGTCTGCTCCGGTGCCAGTTATGCCCAATTTTCTCCGCAGCTCCTTTTTCGGGCGGACCTGCAGAGCAGGTTGTGTCGCTGTGTTGTCCCGCTTACGTGCACCTCTCTTTAACACAGTGCTCCACGATGGGGACTGAAGTGTGGCGGTCAGAACATCATTCGGCCCAGGAATGCAACTTTCGGAACTTCCCGGAATGTCAGGAGCAGGTGACGTCACTTCCCGTGTCTCCCTGGGAATCCCCCGCGCAGGGGCGTTGGCCCGTCCAGCTGCAGCAGCGTCTCCTCGGCCAGGAGGTGCGCGCGTTTGTAGTTTCTCCAAAGCTGTTACTCGGAGCTCCATGGCCGCTGTAGATGTCCTCACGTCCTCATTTTCACATCTCTGATTATCCAGAGTTGCTCTCAGGTTGGTTATGTCCCAGCTCAGCTGTTGAACTCTGCTGAGGAGCGCAGATGCGTCCATATGTTCAAATCCAACAGGAGGCAGTTCATCCAAATTGTGTGACACAAATCTGGGAATATTATTGCCGCACTCATTAAGCACTTTTAAGCAATCTTTGACATTATTGGCGTCTTTCTGAGGCCCCTTATGCTTCACACAACGAGTTGAAGTTGGACACATTTCAAACAATATCCGCTTGGACTCCTCGATCCATTCAGAAGAGAAATTGTTTGACACCAGCAGAACAATTTCATCGGTGGCCAGAGTTCTCATTTTAACAACAATAAAGTTCAGAAGCTCATCCTCAACTATTACTTTACCATCTGTCGTTTTGTATACACAGATTTCAGATTTTGTCTTTGGATGACCAGCTCCTCCAGAACGAACAGCCGCACCCAACGCACCAGACGCCATCTTTTTTGTCGATACATTTTGTAGATACATTTTACATATTAATACTGATTAATCCCATTAAACCTCTGGATCTCATTTGAGATCTGAATTTTAAACGAAGAGTGATGGCAACAAATTGGCGATCAAAACATTGAAGAAATTCGTGAAAGCTGCGTGCAACTTAGTAAAAATAAACTGAAAATTGGACAGCTAACCATGCGAAGTGTGCACCCTTTTTCTCCCATTTTTTAATTATATTATTTCCCCATATTTCCCCACTTATTGGAGCTAATTTTAGCGTGGTCTTGTCACTAGACGAAGAATAAAGTGAAATGAATAACAAGCCCAAATAAGCGACTTTACGTTCATAGTAAGCCCAGGTAACCACAATAAGCGACTACAGAAAACAAAGAGCCCAGAGTAGCTTATGGTGAGCGGTCTTGGCAACTATGCTCAGTCACCTGTGATTATCTGAGGGGAACAGACAAGTAACATTCATGAAACAAAAACAGTTTTATCTTGGTCATCCAGAGAGGTTCAGTTCATGTTTTCAGATTCTGAGTAGGGTCTGTTACTGCGAGGTGAAGTGAGGTTGAGAGGAACTGGATGTTTTTATAGCAGTCGCATAGGATGTTGATAAAACACGGAATATATTTGGATTTAATGCAAAATAAATGGGAAGTAGAGAAAGTATTACAGGTATACTGCATTGAATTACAATTATTGACTATTTAAACTTTTATAATAAGCTTGTTAATTTAAATTAACAACCATAATCAGATCAAAATTATTAAGTTTAGGCATTTTAGGATAACAAGTCTTAGAAAAATTTAGCAGAAATTTATTTTTAGACTTGCCAGTAAATTCTGTCTTTTAAAAGTTTAACTAAATTGATAAAACTTTGACACTTATAAAGAATACAAAAGATATATATTTTTGTCAAATAGATTTTTGACCAGATTGTAAGTTAAAACGCTCAGTTTAAATTCATCATTTTAAAACGATTTTTGCATACATTGAAAATGTTTTATCAATTTTAAAAAGCTATTTCACAGTTAAGTAGATTATAGGAGCTGTTTCCTTTTAAGAGTTATATAATGTGACTGAAATGATTAATAATAAAAATGCTTTATTAGAAGTAACTTTTCAGCAAGTAGGTTAAATACGCACAAGAATCCAGCCAACTCGCCAGGAGTGAAAGACACATTTCACTGTTAAAACCTAATTTTGGTGTTGTTTCGCATAAATTATGACCATTAGAGACAAAAAGAGGTCTGGTACATTTGAACAGGAATTAGAATAACATATCATTTGACCATACAATGCATAGGCTTTGACAGCAGTAAGAGTTGTTTTCATTCAAACAGATTGGGGCTGTGTATACAGTAATAATAATATGGAATATTAAAACGGGAAGTACCACTCACAGACACGCCTTGACTGAATACACATTTTTTTTTATTTTAATCAATACTTTTCTATTTAGGACATAATTTGGATCTAGGCAAAATCACCCAGCCCATGCTTTAACTTTTGATAGGTAAACCACTGAAAAGTGGTAAAATTTCTAGTTTCAGGTTAAATTGACAATTTTACTCATACGTAAATTAATGATTTTAGATCTATTATGCAGATCAGATTAAAAGGATGCCTCTGTTGAAAATTCACTTTTATGTAAATGAACATTTTAAAATTCCATTGTGCAAACCAGACTTGCAGAGGTGGCTCTATTCAAGGTAATTGCTTATAGAAATAACATGATTACTTTGAACCTGGTTTGTTAAGGATTTTTACATTTTTCTATTTTTCTCATTTTTTTCTTAGAAGCGGCATCACGGTGTTTGTGGAGCGGAAACCGTAAGTCTGAAAGACCTCACGACACTTTGCAGAAACACATGGTTAGTAGTACATATATTACGATAGGGTCATGTCAAAGAACACATGCAGCGTCTGAATTTTTGAATCACAAACTACTGTGGTTATTGATTGGATTGGATCAGATTTGATATTAAGGGCATGTCCAGAAGCTGGCTCACTGACTTCACCGAGAACACCAAGGCTGGACTCCCAGGCTGCCCTGCTCAAAATAAACATTCGAGGGGCTTAAAGAACTATGGCACTGAACGAGGGCTGTGCACTGGACTTTTCTCTGAACAAAAGACACCACAAAGACTTTCACAAAGAACTGTCAGAACACGGTCATCAAACACAAATGACCAGTATATGCGGTCCGGGTGTGATGGATCGATGATGAACAAAGATCTCACCCAGGAGCAAAGATCTCGCCCAGAAACAAAGATCTCACTGGATGCTGTGACAAGAGGGTGCTGAACAGGTTCTCCAGAAAGACAAAGAGAACAGGTCTTGAAGTCAACCACGCCAACTGTCCAGCTGAAGGTCATGCCCCCCGTGAAGATCTGTCAATGATCCTGGTATCGTGTTTCAAAACTGCAGTCTGCTATGATTAATTTTATTTAATGAAACACATTCTCATGATATGGCTTGCTAGACAAGCAAGGCCACAGAATTTGTAGTTTATATTGTACTATGTGGGTCTGACGACTTATTTTTCCGTTTCCTGTAACTCCGTGATGAAACAGAGATACTGATCCCAGCTCATAACCCTGAAACAAAAGTTAATGTTTATATTTTCTTTTGCAGATTAAATTTGTGTCTCCACAAACATTCATGCAAAAGTTTTGTGGAGCTGAAGGAAGGATTGTCCTTGACGGGAGTGCATTTTGGTTGGTCTGGTTTTCCACAAAGGAATTGATTAAGAGATTTTTAGAACAATTTTTATAGCTTTATGCTTTAAATCTTAGATTATTTATACCATACCACTTTATTTATAGAGCACTTAGGCTGACGCGGGCCAACCAAGGTTCTGTATGATAGAAACAAGCCAAGCAGACAGTGAAACGTAAGGAAAAACAAAACAAAATCGAATACAAATTATATAGAAAAAGCAACAGAAACTAGCTAATATAGTGAACAGTGTATATTACAGAGAGGATCAAAACACATCACATCATGTTAAAGTTTGGAAGAATAAAAGTGGGTTTTTAATCAAGACTTAAAGACTGAGTGAGGGAGCCTGCCTGACACTCAGTGGCGATAAATAATAATGCAATAAGGGAATGTTAGGAGGTGTTCCTAGAAATAACTAATAATAATAAAGAATATATCACTAATGACATTAATGAGGGCTCATAAAAAAAAAACAGCTCATTCATTGATTAGATGATCAGTTATACAAAAAATAACTTGGCATAGCCATTTAAAGGATCATTTAAGAAGCATGTTGTACTGTAGGATAAATCAGATAAACCTACAAACCACATTGCTTTTATATATGTTGTTTGATGAACAGGTACTGTATATGCCATTTGATAAACAGGTATTTATTTTTAACAGATCCAAAGAGAAAAGATGGGGGACGCCCTGGAGTTTTGGATCTATTCAAAAGGTTGATTTGAAAGGTTGATTTTGAAATGTGGTGGTTCTATATTTTTAAAACACGACTGACCCTGACTATAGACTGGACTTATTTTGAGAACATGAACCACATATGTCTGTCTATACAGCTGTATGTCTGTCTATATGTATATGTGTATGTGTGTCTATATGTATGTATGTCTGTCTGTACGTATATGTCTGTCTATGTCTGTATGTATGTTTAGACTTTTTCTACAGACTATGAAAAAGGTAAAGTATTTTAGGTGAGTATAAAACGTCTCCGTCTCCTGCTACTCATTTTGATGATCATGCTAATTAAGAATAACTTACTAATTAAAATAACCTCAAATCAGAGTGAGTGATTACTCATTTTCACTGAAGAATGAAATCATTTGTTGTTGTGTTGTTTTTGCCATTAAATACAAATGTTTTAGATAGTAAGAATGGAATTTTATTTTATGTTTAAAGAAACAATTATTATTATAGCCAATTACAGAATTTAGTTTAAGTTAAGTTAAGGAGTTACCCACAGTTTGACCTTCCCCAGACCACAAATGGCTCATGGGATCCGAAGGCCTTAGTTTTGTTTGACAATTTGCAAGTTTTTTGGTGTCCAGTTCTCCTCTCAAAAAGACTACAGGTTTCCGGAACTCCTTCAGGGGGAGTTGCCAGTGATGCCAGTGAATCCCGCCTTGACTCGAGGTCCTGCTAGGGACGGCTGAAAACGAGGGTGGACGGGACCCCTACAGGTGGAGGAAAGGACACGTCATCTTCTCGAGAGAAAAAGCAGCAGCTGTTACATCTGAGTGACCGGTGCTCCCCTGAAGGAGAAGTTTGGAACGATCGCTGAGCCAGATTTTGAGATGGATCTGGTCAGAGCAAAGCTCCCCACTTTGTCGAGACATGTGGCTTGACTACACTATGCCACACACAATTCAGGGTTGCGACCTGCTACTGTGCCCGCAATTCATGCCTGAATAGACTAAACAACAGACAGCTGGACAAGACTGAAGCCATCAAACTGCCTGATGCCCTCCACCCACAAGGCGCACAGAAAGCTCTCCCCAAAGAAAAGAATGAACTTTGACAGAAACCCAAGAAGAAAAAGACCCGCACAGAAACTCACAGAAGAGGAAGACTTGAACAAAAGCTCCCCCCCAGAAGAAAAAAAGACTCTTCTCCCCCCCCAGGATGAAATGAACTTATTCCACACACAAAGAACCTTCCCCCCCCCAGATGAGATGGACTTGGACCCAACAATGAAAAACTGGACTTATTCCACACACAAAGAACCCCCCCCCCCCCAGATGACATGGATTTGTGCCCAACAATTTCTGCCACAAACAAATCCCCAAGGAACAGAAAGAACGTGTTCTGAAAACGGGGCACTCCCTCCCCAGGAAAGACACTGAAATTACCCTCCCACACCAAAAACAAAAAAAGAAAAAAGGGATGGATGCTGTGAAGAAGAATGGTTGATCTATTTCATTTTTTAAGTTCAAACCGGTTGTTTTTACTTTCCTGGGCAATAGTTGATATCAAAGAAGTTTCAAACTTATTTTATTTTTGTGCCCATAAAGGGCTATTTTGTTGTGTGTTTGAGAATTATTTCCCACATCTTTGAAAGTGTATGAGTTCTATTTAATTGTTTAAGACAAATTAGATTGGTTCTGGCTAAAAACAAATTAGATTGGTTCTTTTTTGGTTAAAACAAATTAGATTGGTTTTTTGGTTAAAAGAAATTAGATTGGTTCTGGCTAAAAACAAATTAGATTGGTTCTTTTTTGGTTAAAACAAATTAGATTGGTTTTTTTGGTTAAAACAAATTAGATTGGTTCTTTGGTTAAGACAAATTAGATTGGTTCTTTTTATTTTAAAACAAATTAAATAGCTTATTTCTTTTATTTGTTTAACACAAATAGATTAGTTCCTTTTATATATATATGTTTCTTCTCAAAAGTTCTATTTCTTTGGAAAAAGCTTAGTTTTTGTGGGTAAATAGACTAATCCCTGCTAAATATATTATTCCTTTTAAAACTTTTGACATAAGCCATAAAGTGAGACCATACTCATTGCAAAATTCTCCTCAAAATCAAAATCTTTATTTCTCACAAATATTGAAATAAGTCATGCAATATGACAATCATCACCACAGAGTTATCCAAAACTTTATATCTCTCAAACCATCCTAAAAATGTGATCCTGAATTTGTCAGGGCGTTACTGTGGAGGCACGGGACGGTGGTGTGAGTTTTTGCCCCTAATTAGAAATTCGGCCTCAGGGGATGTTTTTCCATACCGCTCACATAATTGATAATGATTAGTTTATATGATAAGAGGATGGAATGATGGAGATATTCAACATTTATCATCTAAAACTAATCACTCTGAACAATAATTATAACCCAGCTCACTTATATCAAATATTCTCTGTTCCCTTTAAACACTTATATTTGATAGTACAAACATGTTGTTTGCTTTTCTCTTGATACAGAAAAGACAGTCTTCTAGCCTTGACCAAATGTTTGGATTAGATGTTCTTGTTTGATCAGAACCATGACTTGTTTGTTTTATCTGTAAGACGTCAGAGCTTGTCAAACTCCACCTGCTTCTTGTTTAAATAGCTTGTCATGTCCAGTACAATTTGGAATTGTGCAGGACAATGTATTTGAGACCAAACTAAGTTTCAAAAGACATTAAAAGCCATTCCCCTTTGCAAAGTTGTTTGTCTGATTTAACACTGTTCTCTTGTTTATCTTTGTGTGGTTTTTATTAAGGTAACAGGGGTTTAAAATCCCCATCAGTTACGCATGTCTACAGTAAACAGGAAGTAGCGGTTGAAAACAGGACCCGACCACACATCTCGTCAAAATAGAGAGAATATTTCAGGTATGTGTTGCTATCGGGCAAGTTGTATTTATTCTTTCATGCCAACTCAACCCAAATGCTCATCAAGTTTGCGGACGACACAACAGTGGTAGGTCTCATCAGCAACAACGATGAGACGGACTACAGGAACGAGGTGAGCCGCTTGGCCTTGTGGTGCGGACACAACAATCTCACTCTCAACGTGGAGAAGACAAAGGAGATTGTCGTGGACTTCAGGAAGAGGGATGCACAACATGCCCCTCTGACCATCAACAGCACCGCAGTGGAGAGAGTGGACAGCACCAAGTTCCTGGGAGTGCACGTCTCAAAGGACCTGTCCTGGAGCAGGAACACTGCAGCACTGGCCAAGAAGGCTCACCAGCGCCTCTACTTTCTCCGCAAGCTGAAAAGGGCTGGAGCTTCAACCTCCATCATGTGCACCTTCTACAGAGGTGCCATAGAAAGTGTCCTGACCAGCTGCATCACTGTGTGGTTTGGTGCATGCACTGCATCCTGCCGCAAGAGCCTCCAGCGCATCGTGAAAGCAGCTGAGAAGATCGTCGGCACCTCCTTGCCCTCACTGCAGGACTTACACAGCAAACGCCTCACTCGGAAAGCCCACCGCATGGCAGGTGATCCCACACACCCACTACACAGCCGCTTTAGACTGCTGCCATCAGGGAGGAGACTGAGGAGTCTCCAGGCTCGTACCAGCAGACTGAGAGACAGCTCTGTTCATCAGGCAGTCAGAATGCTAAACACTCTGCCTGCTCTGCCTCCCCTCCCATTTGAACTGCCTTAACACAAAAAACTTTCTCACACATTACCACTCAACACAAAGTTTTTAACACTGGACTCTGTGTCATCAAACGGGTTATTCACTAAACTCTCGGTCATGTGTTCATTCAGTTTGCACTACTTCTCATATTTGCACTAATGTTTGTATTACATTACTGCCTATAGTCATACTACTGTTTACATTCACTGTTTACATTTATTAATACTGTTTACATTTATTACTACTGCTTTACATTTATTACTACTGTTTACATTTACACTACTTTTATCTACACTACTGCAGATACATATACAGCATTCTCTGACTAGCCTTATCTAAGGATGCCAAATGTGCCTTATGTGCCTTACTTCATATGCCACTTTGCCTCTATACCAACATCAACTACCTCATACATATACTGTGTACATTAACTTATATGCTGCTGTGCCACTCTTTGCAAATGTCAACGCTAGAAACTTCAGTTTATTTTATAGATTTACGTTTTTATACTTTTCATACTACTATGCAAAAACTCAGGACAGTATTACACTTTTATTATTTCATTTTATGCTTATGTTCATTGGGTGTTTGGTGTTTTAGGGGTGTTTGGTGTTTCAGTGTTGGTGTAAATTTTCATACTTTTATACTATTATGAAAAAACTCAGGACAGTGTTACACTTTTTTACTATTTTATGCTTATGTGTATTAAATGTTTTAGTGTTTAGTGTTTAGATGGTTACTGTTGCACCGAGGGACTGAGAGAAACGCAATTTCGGTCCTGTGTATGTCCTGTACATATTGCAGTTCTGACAATAAAGTTGACTTTGACTTTGAACTAGTTTTAGCGATGTTACATGTTGTCCGGAGACGAAGTCATGTGACGTGAATGTTCGCTACGGCAGAACTGAGTCGGCAAATCTGTTTCCATCTCTCGTTTTGCGCATCGGCTCTGATTCGAAGAACCCAAAAACCACCTCAAGCGAGCGTATCAACTTTTTTGAGAATTAGAGGAAGTTAATTCGAATCGTGCCATTTCCATTCAGCTTTTCTGATGCGATACTTCAAAATGCGCATCAAGAAACCTTGATGGAAACACGGCTACAGAGAGGAACAATGGTTTGAGAGAGGAGTAAAGGAGGCCATCTTTGTGAAAAGAAACTGTCCATCATTAAACAGGGGTGGAGGCCTCCGGGTTCAACTGTCCCCCTCTTACAATGCTGTTATTGCTAGTATCACTCAGCCCTCTGTGAATAGCAAACAACCATCAGGGTGCTAACGATCCATTGTTAGGCTGATGGTCCTCCTTGATCATGTGAGCAGCTGGTTTCAGGCTGTCATCAGCCAACTGGTTGATCCACTGTGAGAGGGTGCTATTTATAAGACTGAGCTGAACACAGCACCTCAGACTGAGGAAGTCTTTCGGACGAAAGACGAAACGTTTCTACAATTTTTTTGCTTTGTTTTGTTTTTTTTTTTTGAATGTCCAGAGGACCAGACTTAGCTTTTTTAGATTTTTCTACCTGGATTATTGAGCATGCATCATGTTAGAAATGCAGCTGCCAGGAAAAAGACAAAGAGGGAGGCCAACGAGGAGATAGATGGATGCAGTTAGAGAGGACATGAAGGTAGTTGGAGTGAGGACGGATGCAGAGGACAGAGTGAGGTGGAGGAGGATGACTCGCTGTGGCGACCCCTGAAAAGGGAAAAGCCGAAAGAAGATACTGCTTGAGTCACCGTTAGGCAGTGTCTGCATCCTAGTCCACTCCATACCAGTAGGTGGCAGTAATGCACACCATTAAGTTGCTTGCCAACCACCACAAAAGTAGAAGAAGAAGAAGTTAGGCAGAGAAGATTGGCTGGGGGAGTCCAGAGGACCTGACTTAACTTTTTGAGATTTTTCTACCTGAATTATTGAGCATGTATCAGGAAAACATATTTATTTTTGTTTACTTAATTTCATATTTATGTTCCAGGTTGAAGGCAGCAGTCCAGTCTTGTTCTGTTCCACTCGTGCATCACAGCTCGTGCGTGAATTTCTGCTCTTGTGTTACATTGAACCATCATATATCTTTTAGTTGACTGACCACTGGAAAGCCTCAGCCTTGGCTGAATATTTAACAATCATTATTGCCTCCATTACAATTGGTTTTTAACTTAGTAATAATAAAATTTATATTGTATCTTGGAACACAGTCTCGCGTTTACTTGCAAACAAACCCAAGTGCCTTTTCTGTGTATAAATTATGTCCTTGGGTGAAAGTCCTAAGGTGATGTTTCAGTAATTTTATAAAATAAAAATATCCATACCCAAGCATGTATGTACTGTAAATTGTTCTAGCGTTATATAATTAGTTGTTTGTTTTGAATTATTTTAAACATTCTTCAATTAAAACACACTTGAGCAGCATACATTTTTTTAAATTTAATTTGTGGATTGATTGAGTTGAATAGCAAGGAAAACAAGTATAATTTACAACATCTAGTAAAACAAACAAAAAAATCTTTAACCATTTAAGTTAACATTTTATAATTGTACACTATAAACTTATAGTGGATTATCTAAAAAAGCTAAGTCGGGTCCTCTGGACATTCAAAAAACAAAACATTTATTTATCATTTTAATAAATTTACAAATTGAGCAGTCTTTAAGACGAAAATGAAAATGCAGTTTGGATTATTCATTTTAAATTTTATTCATGAGTCAAAACATGCACCTTTATTTTGAAACTAAAAAGCATTTTTATTAATCCATTTTAATTTGAAATATGGGACATAACTGCTTCCATATAACCTGTATAAATAAATGTTTTTATTTTATTTTTATTTTTTTATTGAATGAAGCAAATATAACAAACACAACAAGAAATAATAGCATAACAAGGCATACAATGAAATAAAATGAGATAAGTTACCAGGGGGAAAAATAAAATAGAAAAAAATAAAATAAGTAATATACAGTCGTACTATCAGCATACACAATTATGTATTATTTATACATAGTGTCGACCATGCTGACAATGTTCTAACAGCCTTACGGTTTGCACAGCGTTCAATGTCATTTACCGGTATATAAGTTTCAAAGTCCTTAAAAAACACACCAAAAATCAGCCTTTTCCTTGAGAATTTACATTTATGTATGTAGTACTTAGCTAAAATTGAGAGTAAGTTAATAATAAAGACTTCTTTTTCATGTTCATTGTCATTTGCAAAGAAACCCAGGATAATGTGTTCATAAAGCAGTTGATAACATAGGTGAGTTGTTATGAAATGGTTCAAGTCCTCCATCTGTCCATCCCCTCATTTATCCCCCCTCTCGTTCCCTCTCTCCCATGCTAAGCGTTGCCCCCTCTCCCTCCCTCCTTCATTAGCGAGCTCCTCAGTAGCCTGTCATGGCGGATGTGCTCCATCAAAGCTGATCGACTCCCGGTTTTTCCAGAAAGATGTCCCGGGTTATCACGGCGCGCTCAGATCTCGGGCTACGGGAGATGCGTGACTGGCAGGCCGTCTTTTGAAGACAGTGATTCCTCTGCCGATGCCTCCCAGTTGGAAATTTAGAATCATGTCTGCTAAGACGGCGTATGCAAAGTATATTAATGTACTGGTGGGTGTTGAAGCCCAACTAAACTCTGCGCTCTGAGAACGTCCAGGAAACTCAACACCTCCCAGGCAACCAGCTCCTCTTTATTCACTCATCTCTGCTTCTCACCTTCTACCATTTGTCTTTTATACCGGATGACAAAGTTAGACCGAGCTCGACCTACGGAACTTTGTAAACGGACACTTTACTGAGCGTAAAGAGAAACGGAGCAAAACCACAGATTAGGCAATAAAGTCCTAGCTTTCCTTCAAGGAACGCATACCACCCACCACATACGTGTCAGAGTTTTAGATTAAGATATTCTTATACAGCAGTCCCTCGTTTATCGCGGGGTCCGGTTCCAGGTCGGTTCCACGCAGCCCTCTGCATCTGCTGGGCGCCGAAGTCACCGTGAATAAGGACAGAACTTTTTCGGATTGGATCAAAATTTTCCCTCAGTTTCAACAGGGCAATGTAGGGGCTTCTGGGTGGGGCACTGTCAGCTTCTGGGAAATGTACAAACTGGATTCCAAAAAAGTTGGCGACACTAAACAAATTGTGAATAAAAACTGAATGCAATGATGTGGAGGTGCCAACATCTAATATTTTATTCAGAATAGAACACAAATCACAGATCAAAAGTTTAAACTGAGAGAATGTATCATTTTAAGGGAAAAATATGTTGTTTCAAAATTTCATGGCGTCAACAAATCCCCAAAAAGTTGGGACAAGTCCATTTTTACCACTGTGTGGCATCCCCCCTTCTTCTTACAACACTCAACAGACGTCTGGGGACAGAGGAGACCAGTTTCTCAAGTTTAGAAATAGGAATGCTCTCCCATTCATGTCTAATACAGGCCTCTAACTGTTCAATCGTCTTGGGCCTTCTTTGTCGCACCTTCCTCTTTATGATGCACCAAATGTTCTCTATAGGTGAAAGATCTGGACTGCAGGCTGGACATTTCAGTACCTGGATCCTTCTCCTACGTAGCCATGATGTTGTGATTGCTGCAGAATGTGGTCTGGCATTATCTTGTTGAAAAATGCAGGGTCTTCCCTGAAAGAGATGACGTCTAGATGGAGCATATGTTGTTCTAGAACCTGAACATAGTTCTCTGCATTAATGGTGCCTTTCCAGACATGCAAGCTGCCCATGCCACAAGCGCTCATGCAACCCCATACCATCAGTGATGCAGGCTTCTGAACGGAGCGTTGATAACAACTTGGGCTATCCTTGTCCTCTCTGGTCCGGATGACATGGCGTCCCAGTGTTCCATAAAGAACTTCAAATCGTGACTCATCTGACACAGAACAGTCTTCCATTTTGCCACACTCCATTTTAAATGACCCCTGGCCCAGTGCAAACGTCTGAGCTTGTGGAGCTTGCTTAGAAATGGCTTCCTCTTTGCACTGTAGAGTTTCAGCTGGCAACGGCGGATGGCACGGTGGATTGTGTTCACTGACAATGCTTTCTGGAAGTATTCCTGAGCCCATTCTGTTATTTCCTTGACAGTGGCATTCCTGTTTGAGGTGCAGTGACGTTTAAGGGCCCGGAGATCACGAGCATCCAGTAGAGTTTTACGGCCTTGACCCTTACGCACAGCGATTGTTCCAGATTCTCTGAATCTTTTGATGATGTTATGCACGATTGAAGTCTTTGCTATTTTACGCTGGGTAACACCATTCTGGTATTGCTGCACTATCTTTCTGCGCAACAATGGTGGAATTGGTGATCCTCTTACCATCTTGGCTTCTGAGAGACACTGACACTCTGAGAAGCTCTTTTTATACCCAATCATGTTGTCAATTGACCTAATTAGTGTTAATTGGTCTTCCAGCTGTTCGTTATATGCTCAATTTCCTTTTTCCAGCCACTTATTGCTACTTGTCCCAACTTTTTTGGGATTTGTTGACACCGTGAAATTTTGAATCAACATATATTTTTTTAAATGTTAATTTACTCAGATTAAACTTTTGATCTGTCATCTATGTTCTATTAGAAATAAAATATTGACATTTGAAATCTCCACCTCATTGCATTCAGTTTTTATTCACAATTTCTTTAATGTCCCAACTTTTTTGGAATCCGGTTTATAGTCCTTTTGAGTGGTGATATAGTGCAGGCTTATTGAGAGGAAACGACAAAATGGTGGCGCCTGTTCGAAGTATTTTTTTGTGAAACTTTTTACTGTATCCTGTATTGTCCCAATCACGTGTAATATTAAAGTTGACAATCGTGCATCGCGTAAAATCTCACTTTGAAAAACCGTGAAAGATCGAGTCCGCAAAAGTTGAACCGCGAAGTAGCGAGGGACTTATACTGAGAAATGAGTTGCAGTCAAGGCAACACTGTTGCGCAGTTGGAAGAGCGGTTGTCTCTCGGTGAGAAGGTCACCAGTTCAAATCCCAGCTTGGGACCTTTCTGGGTGGAGTTTGCATGTTCTCTCTGCGCATGCGTGAGTTTTCTCCAGTCACTCTAAATTGTCCTCAGTTGTGAGTGAATAGTTGTCTCATTTGTCTCCACGTGTCCTTGTAATGGACAGAAAACCTGTCCAGGGTGTCTCTTGCTCACACAGTGATAGCCGGACATGGGCACCAGCGACCCCTGTAGCTAACACCACTTCACATGCTACACCCCCACGACCCAAAAAGGAAGGCGTGTAAAGATAATGGATGGAGTTGCAGTCATTTTGGTAAAACGTTGAAAACAATGCAGTTTAATTATTGTCATGCTCACAGTATATGTTGTGGAGGACCCTCAGCTACCACCTCATCCAGCTTTAGCTCGATATCTGTAAAACAGACTGAGTTAAACTCATTTATATATGTGGGAATGTTAATTAGCTGTGGCAGCCATATTGTATTAAATTAACACCAAACAGTAAAGTGTTGGAGATAAACATCCAATGATTATGTTCTGAACATTTCATGAAAATCCACCCAGTGGCTAATGAGATATTTTGCTAACAGACAAACAGGGTTGACTCCAACACTTTGTTAAAGTTTTAAGTAAAGACCCCTCACAATGAGCAGCACCTGCAGGTTGTGCAGGTGTGAACAATTATCAGCTTCACCAAGATTTAGCTCAATATTTGTAATCACTGAAATAACACGTTGTTGCATTTTCCACGTTTAGCTGTGGCGGCCATTTTGAATTGGTTTTGCTCCATAAGTTGAACAGCTGTATTGATAGTCCAAATTATTATTTCGTGTAAATTGAAATAAACTCCATCCAGTGGGTCAAAAGATATTTTACTGACACACAGATAAGCAGCGGGTGATAGAAAGACGTCCTGTTGGCGGCATTAGCACCTCCACACTCTCCATCTCCACATTATGATGCTAATGGTGTCACTGGTTCCAGCTCCATGTCTTTGTAGAGGTAAAGTGTTCGCTTTGGTTCAAAGGTTGTGGTGAGATTCTAGAGGGAAGCTGGAGGGTGTGATGAAAATTAAAGGGGACGAGCTGGGGGTGCTGGCGGATGGAGCCAAGTGGTTTAGTTTGGCATGGCTCAGCTCAGTTCTGACCCAAACAGCAGCCACACACAGCTGACGTCTGCAGAGCCCTTACACTGTGGAGGAGAAAGTACTCCATCACTGTACTTCAGTACAAGTACAAATAAACAGACAACAATGTACTCTAGTAAAGTAGAAATACCGCATTAACGTTTTTACTTAAGTAAAAGTAATTACTTTTTAAAATACTTAAAGTGTTAAAAGTAAAAGTACTTGCTGAATGTATTACCTAATGCAATGGTCTACAATATTTTTGTATGTCTAGTCTACCGTATGTATATTTTTCTGTAATACATTAATGGTGTTGAGCCATTTTAATGAACAATGCTGCAGATAATACACGTTTTTATTGTGTTTACTCTGTGACACAGTTCACAGAGTTAAATATAATTGATCACAATAAGATTTTTTTTTTACCTTTGAAAGTTTTTATTCAACACAAAACAAAACCAATGTGTCATTTTAACTGCACTACTGTAAACACATTGAGGTAAAAGTTGTCTGTTTGAAAAAAGGAGCATTAGACCTAACAAAGGAACAGGCTCTGATCATTTCAACTCGTTTGTCATCAACTCTAGTTAAAATACTGTACAGTATAAACCTTGTGATGGGTCAATAGTGAACAATATTTTAACTTCCTGACACCATTTTCAAAATGGACCAGTGTCGAGACATGTGGAGACATCTCTTGTCTCCTGTCCTAACATGAACTGACACATTTTAATATTGCAGCAATGATTTCTTGTTCAAGTTCAGAAGAAGTTGGTTTTCAACATTTTGAGTCCAGTCTGGTTCTTTAGGGAGAGAAAATCTGTCCTGCTGTACTGAACAGTCTTTCAATAATCTTTCAATAGTCTTTCAATAATCTGTAAATAATCTTTCAATAGTCTGTCAATAATCTTTCAATAGTCTTTCAATAATCTTTCAATAGTCTTTCAATAATCTTTCAATAGTCTTTCAATAATCTTTCAATAGTCTTTCAATAATCTGTAAATAATCTTTCAATAGTCTTTCAATAGTCTGTCAATAATCTTTCAATAGTCTGTAAATAATCTTTCAATAGTCTTTCAATAGTCTGTCAATAATCTTTCAATAGTCTTTCAATAATCTTTCAATAGTCTTTCAATAGTCTTTCAATAATCTGTAAATAATCTTTCAATAGTCTGTCAATAATCTTTCAATAGTCTGTCAATAATCTTTCAATAGTCTTTCAATAATCTTTCAATAGTCTTTCAATAATCTTTCAATAGTCTTTCAATAATCTGTAAATAATCTTTCAATAGTCTTTCAATATTCTGTCAATAATCTTTCAATAGTCTTTCAATAATCTGTAAATAATCTTTCAATAGTCTGTCAATAATCTTTCAATAGTCTTTCAATAATCTTTCAATAGTCTTTCAATAATCTTTCAATAGTCTTTCAATAGTCTTTCAATAGTTTTTCAATAATCTGTCAATCATCTTTCAATAGTCTGCCAATAGTCTTTCAATAGTCTTTCAATAATCTTTCAATAATCTTTCAATAGTCTGTCAATAATCTTTCAATAGTCTGTCAATAAGGCCATGGGTGTTGTGTATCTTCTGGCTGACTCTCCGCGGTGGAATCCATTTTGGGTGCGTTAGTGGTGCTGTGGGTGCATCCAGCTCATTGATATTGTAGTGGGCATGACAGTGTCCGCTATGATACGTCTTTTGAACTGTTCCAGTGATAACCTTTACTGACCTCTCAGTAAAACAAGACATTTACTACAAATTATTCCATTAGTTGTAATTTGAGAACATAGTCACCAAAAGAGACTATTGGCTTCATTAATTTTATTCTAATGTAATCAAAAGAATAACATTTTGTCATTTTCATGATGTGTGCTATTATGCTGTGTTATTCTGTAATGTGAAACATTACTGTGTCACTCCTGCTGTGTGAAAGTTGAAGGCCCGGGTCAGAGAGGCCCGGCCGTTTTGTTTAGAAATGAAGAAGACAGTTAATCCGTTGTTTTCATGAGAATGACTCCAGCACTCTCTGTCTTTTCCTAAACATTTCTCTCTGCTTCTGGCTGTAACCTTGTACCATGATAACAGCAAGTGAACTCCTCAACTAGTTCTTTTGAACCAATCGGAGAGGGACAAGTCTTTGATCTCAGATCCTCTACTAAGGGTTCTAAGTTTTCCTGGAACCTTGAGTTCCTGTGAGGAAGAGGAGATGTGAACTTTCTCTTCAAGCTGTCGGACGTTTGGTCAAGAGCTAAGGACCTTCGTTCTTCAGTAAAGGCTGATAACATGCTTGTTATCAGTCCACTTCGAACCGAGCGTATAAGCTCAAAACTTTTAATTAAATTCCTTTCTGGAATAAGTTCTCTTGAGCCAAAAAACCATGACTGCCACGACTTCTGCCGACTAAAGCAAATATCACAGACACTGACAAGGTAAACACGTGTGGAGTCCAGCTTGGACTTGCGGGACCGACAACTCATCAGTCCAAGGCTGATGACAGCTCTTTACCAGAACCGAGGCAGACGTCTTAAGGTAAAGCAGCAGCTGTTTGCTTACTGGAGGTGTGATGATATCCTAGATGGACGCGTATGGAAGAATGTCATCTGGTTTTATAAATGCAAGATAAACTTCCCTCTTTACAACCCTTCCAACCTCTTTTATTCCTCCTATTTCTTTCTCTCAAATTCTAAGCTGGTAACTACATTTTAAGCTAAGAGCCACAGACTAAGTATATTGACATCCGTATTTATGTCTGTTGTGTTGTAATTTAACTGTGCTGACGTGTTAAATTGCAAGAAAGTGAAAATCTATCAATCAAGTGTAATGGTGTTAATTTTAGTTGATTTATTTTAAATAAATGGTAGTGTCTCCTGGCATACCAAACTAAAGTCAACGTTTCCATTGTCACTTAAAGTGAAACTAAACCCAGGTTGAGACGGTAACTCCTCCTTCCAAAATCTCCCTGAAAATGGGCGTGTCGAGAGACAAGGAAGGGTGGAGGTAGAGTTGTGCTTTTGTTCACGCCTCCACCTGCAACAACCTAAAACAAATTAAACCTCTAGCCAACAACATACACCAAGCAACAACAAAGAATAAACATGTAGATGTATTTATCCATTCCACCCATTCCATCCAAAACCAAAGGCCTAAAAAAATGAAAAGAAAAATAAAACCGCTTGTCAGGAGTGAAATGCAGCATTTCCATATAAGGTATGCACTTCTCATCTCTGCAGGGGATTGGCTCTGCTTGAACCACCTGTGTGACATCACACATGAGCAGACATGTCACACATGAGCGTTTGCACAAATAAGAAAATTAAGGTGTAATCCACCAGTTCAACCCATAGAACTACCGTAAACACATATTTAGACCAAATATTGCCAATTTACACAGATATGCACAATTATGTGAGAATAAACACAGCCATAGTGCTAGATAACATTTTAAACACATTCTAGGGAGTTTATCAGCTAAAAAAATGTTAATTTTGGGGTTATTCGCACTTTAATGGCTTTATGGTTTATTTGTCCATCATAAAGATCACAGAAATATTGGGTAAACTGAAAAAGAAAAGAATCCGTGAAATACTATTCAATCTGAATAAGTAAATAATTAAGGATAAAGAAGTCAGTTTAATACTGACCACCCTCATATATCCTACAATATATAAACTTGAATATACATCACTGGTCCAGCTTTTCTTGAAGGCAGGTCTAACGTTACCTGACCACTTTGTAGTGATTCAATGGACCAACTCTCCTCTCACCATTGTTACTTTCAAACTAACGAACAAATAAAAAAAACTGCAACATGAATGTAACTTGTAACACAACGCATTATAGAAATGTAGTGGAAAGTACAGATACTTCATGTATTATGTAGTGGAGTAAAAGTCGGAAGTACCCACGCTTAACTCTTCTTACGTACAGATACATGAAAAATTTACTCAAGTACAGTAACAAAGTACTTGTACTTCGTTGCATCCCACCACTGCGATTAAGTTATTTTTGCATTATTTGTTCCGACTTTTGTTTACTTCTAAATATACATTTTTAGACCACTCTTCATGACTTTGCAGTGAGCGCCTTTAAAACATTAAGAGGAAATAGGAATCGTACAGTTTTGACCGACGGAATCTGATCCTTGCAGATAATCCAACTGGAGGGGGGTGGGAACATAAAACGCACACAGAGGCTTCCTGAAACAATGGAGGCCTTTGTCACTCCACTGTAAGCACGGGCAGCAATAAAACGGTTGACAGAACTGACGGGGCGAAAGAACAGACAGATAAAGGGTCGATGGGAGAAAGGCAGCCATTCTGTTGGAAACGGCGTGTACAAACGGAGAACGTGGCTCCTTTTCTAATAGCTGTACACTAGATTGTGTGTGTGTCTTCTTAACACTAGGAATACCAAACATATGTACTTGTACATATTTTACATATAGCTCCCATGGGAGACTGTAAAATGACAGATTGAGGAATTTGCATTCCATTAGGTTGTGTGTGACCCCCTGGGGCTGAAGTCTTTTGTGTGCTCAAAACATCCCCCCAGTAGCCAAAACAAAACATCTCCCCATATTCCAACAACAACATTCCTTCTGCAGGTTCAAAGTGCAGCTTTTTACAACACAGACCAAACTTTTGGAGATGTTGATGACTCTTTGCAAATGTCAACGCTAGAAACTTCAGTTTATTTTATAGATATACGTTTTATACTTTTTATACTACTATGCAAAAACTCAGGACAGTATTACACTTTTATTATTTCATTTTATGCTTATGTTCATTGGGTGTTTGGTGTTTTAGGGGTGTTTGGTGTTTCAGTGTTGGTGTAAATTTTCATACTTTTATACTATTATGAAAAAACTCAGGACAGTGTTACACTTTTTTACTATTTTACTATTTTATGCTTATGTTTATTAAATGTTTTAGTGTTTAGTGTTTAGATGGTTACTGTTGCACCGAGGGACTGAGAGAAACGCAATTTCGGTCCTGTGTATGTCCTGTACATACAGGTAGTCCCCGATTTACGAGCGAGATCCGTTACAACGAGGCGCTCGTAAACCGGAAATCTCGTAATTTGGAACGGCCGCCACGCTTCTCGTAAGTCCGGAATTTCGCTCGTAAATTGGAACGGTTTTGCTAGCGCGACTACGAACACTCGTTTTTCATCGAAAAACTGCTTATGAGTGCATAAAAATGATCGGAAACGTGTGTCCACATGTTTAGCTAACGAACTGTGGTGAAAAAACACAGGAAAACTCAGTATTTTTTGCGTTTTTTCCAATAATTCGCCAGCTCGTAAGTCCGGAACCTCGTAGATCAGAGCGCTCGTAAATGGGGACTACCTGTATTGTAGTTCTGACAATAAAGTTGACTTTGACTTTGACTGCCTCTAAGCGAGCAGGTCCCCGGTTCAAATCCTGGTCCGGGGGCCTTTCTGGGTGGAGTTTGCATGTTCTCTCCGTGCATGCGTGGGTTTTCTCCGGGTGCTCCGGTTTCCTCCCACAGTCCAAAAACATGCATGTTAGGCTGATTGTTAACTCTAAATTGACCCTAGGTGTGAGTGAGACAGGTCCCTCTTGTAAATGAGTCCCCGTGGCTCAACGAGTCCAGCCTGTATAAATAAAGGTTGAATAGAGATAGGGTGAGAAGCTCAGTCATCCGGGAGGGACTCGGAGTAGAGCCGCTGCTTCTCCACATCGAGAGGAGCCAGTTGAGGTGGCTCGGGCATCTGGTTAGGATGCCTCCTGGACGCCTCCCTGGTGAGGTGTTCCGGGCACGTCCCACCGGGAGGAGACCCAGAGGAAGACCCAGGACGCGCTGGAGGGACTATGTTTCTCGGCTGGCCTGGGAACGCCTTGGGATTCCCCCGGAGGAGCTGCTCCAAGTGGCTGGGGAGAGGGAAGTCTGGGCCTCCCTACTTAGGCTGCTACCCCCGCGACCCGACCCCGGATAAGCGGAAGAAGATGGATGGATGGATGGATGATGAATGAACAAACTGATATGGAGAGAACACAAATTCTGTAAGAATAA
>JBBPBX010018465.1:34788-45589 GCA_038048925.1 Garcialebias charrua | reverse complement strand
TAGCCTAATCCAACTGTTATGAGGTTGGTAAAAAAAATATATATATATATATTGATAGGAGGGTGCGCAAACGCTCACCCTCATAATTAGAAATGAGACCAGAACACAGCTGGCTAAGTAATTGAACTTCGGAGCACAATCAAAACTGTCCACGTGGTTGGAAGCCTCTTAAACGGACGGTGCCGCTAACAAAGCAAAATAGAAGTAGAAGGCTATTTACGTGTTGAATCTCACACACACAGTAGTCATCTCCACAGAGCGGCGTCTCCACAAGAGGACGGCGCTGTTAACCAAAGCAAAATGGAAGTAAAGACTACTCACGCGTTGAATCCCACACACACGGTAGTCGTCTGCACTAGCAGACGGCGCCGCTAACCAAGGCAAAATGGAAATAAAGACTACCGGTACTCACGTGTTGAATCTCACACATGCAGGGCTTAATTTATAAACTGATGGATGCAGGAACAGCAGGGGTCGTGGGTCGTCTCACAGAAATTTTTGAATAACAGAGATGCCATTTTCTACATTTTGGTGTATTTTAACATGTTGTTATACATTGATGAACAACATTTACCTACATTTGTAAATACAATAAAATTACTAATTTGGAGAAGAACAGCAGGTTGTATATGAGCAGCTCCAATTCTGTCAGGTGTTCTAAACCCCCTCCTTCCTCCTCTCACTTCATGGTTCTGAGCGGAACTCTTCTTCTCTGAATTTGTTGTTCCTGCTCCAGTCTTATTGCACCGTTTGAAGCAACTGAAAGCTTCAATTCTCTGTTGTCCAACTAGGACAATCCATCCATCCATCCACATCTATTTTTTATTAAAGTAAATTGGACTGTCTTTTTTACATTTTGATTGCTGTTGTTATTTGGACAAATTAAGGCAGTTTTGAAACGTGACGTACAATGTGAATAACACATCAAACAGTTTTATCTTTGTATTTTTTATTTATTTTTTATAGTACCTGTACCCGGTAAGCTTTTTATTTATTTATTGTTCATTCATTCAACCTTTATTTAGTCAGGTAAATCTCATTGAGCCTTGAGGGCTCATTTACAAAAGCGACCTGCTATTGTGTCTGAAATGTAGCAGGAGTTCAGACATCTGATGTGTGTGCGCTGTGTATAGCATTCTGGAGACGCTGTGCGTAACGTGCACTGTCGCAGGGCATTTATTTATTGTGTTGAATAAATGATCGGTTCTGTTACGGGGTCTGAAAGGGGGGGGGGTGTTTTTCAGTGCGCTGCGCCGCTGTAGGGACAATATTTGGAGGAGGAGGAGACTTCTCACAGAACCTCAGTGCGTACATGTGACCATCTCTCCGTTCTCACTCCCCCTGCCTATAGGCTCCTCTCCTCCTCCTCGAAGGAGCGCCGCACGTGCTGTGGCTGAAACATCAACAGACTGAGTCCGCCTGGCTAAGGGCAACGTCTCCTCTCGTTGAAATCCTAATAATTAATTAAAATAAAAATGCGCAATGACTTTGAACTTTTAGGGGTGGAGTTGGCAGATCCGATGAAAGAGTTGCCGGAACAGAAAGGGTCAAAATGAGAGAGTTCCCGAATCTTGTTCTGGCAGGATCCGGCTCAAATTAAGCACTGTACACATGGTAGTCATACCACAAGCGGACGGTGCCGCTAACCAAGGCAAAAAGAAAGTAAAGGCTACCCACATGTTAATCTCACACACGATAGTTATACCACAAGCAGACGACGACGCTAACCAAGGGAAAACAGAAGTAAGACTACCCACGTGTTGAATCTCACACACATGGTGGTAGCCCTCTCCACAGAGCGGACGGCGCCACTAATCAAGGCAAAAGTAAAGACTATTCACGTGTTGAATTTCACACATGGTAGGCGTCTCACAAAGCAAACGGAGCCGCTAACCAAGGCAAACAAAAGTAAGACTACTCACGTGTTGAATCTTACAAACACGGTAGCCATCTCCACAAAGCGGACGGCGCCGCTAGTTAATGTAAAATTAAGAAAGAAGACCACTCACCACCAGTGTTAAATCACAAACACAGTAGTCAAATGTTGTTAGTTGGAAGAGGGGCGAAAAGCCGCCGTAGTCCCCAATGAACAGGAGGAATACCTTGAATGAAGGCTAAACCGTTGCGGCCCCTAAGCTGGCAAACATGCTGCTCCGGCCAGCGGGCAGTCGGGCCTCCAACAATGGTGGAAAGATCCAAGGGCTTGAAGCCCTGGATTGAACCGTGCGCAAGAAGAAAAAAGGAGCAGAACCGCAGATGACGACAGGCTATATAGCCTCTGATTGATCATCCGTGTCACACTTGTGACTTTTTTGATATTATTACTCAAACAGCGCATGCACAAAGGGAACATTCAGTGCTTTCAGCACCAGCCTCTGGCGGTCAGGAGGGATGAAATAGAACCACAATCACCTGCTAAGTGAAATGTATATTTCAAATTAATCCAAAACATAACTAACAATGACTCATGAGCTCAGTGTTAACACAATGCTACCAGATGGAATAGGGTTGATGTCAACAGGTTCAGTTGGCTGCCCTGACCCACGTTGGGTGAGAACATCAGGCTCTCACACAGCAGAGGGCAGAAGGATGCCTAACTATTGGTAATAAGATCATAAGCTGTAAACTCTGAACAGACCTTGAGGTACAGATTACTAAACCTTCATCAAAGGGATAATCCCTCTGACCGACGTCTGCACAAGGAGCTCCGGACAAAATGCATGAATGGACACGGGTCAGGAAAAGATGTAACAGCAGTAAAGTAAGGCACAGTTTGAGTTTTAAACCAGCACCTTTCTAAGATTCTCTTAATGTGCTGTATTTCAGTCACTCACGACTGATCGCAAGCTTAATTCAGACTGAAGATGTGCTAATTTCCCCCACTGTCCTCTAATTCATTAATTTTGTTTTAACTATTTCTGAGTAGTTTATGCTATAATTTAACAGTATTATGTGTGAAATGCTGAACTGGAATGAGCTGAATCATAATTTTAATACTGCAAGGGGTTGCAACGCCCTAAATGCTCCTCTTTGTGCAAAAGTCAAAAAAGGCAGTAAAAAAACAAGATTGTGAATACATCTGCATGGTAACCATCAAAATTTGACTAAAGTGTAAAACAAAACCATAAGAGTATACTTTTAAACATATTTTACCCAAGCAATAATGGTTTGTACAAATTTTTGGGTCAGTAGCAGGACTTTGAACAATTGTGCAAACGACTATGTCTGTTTTGAAGAAAGAACCATACAGATTTGGAAGATACTGCTTCTTTTGCGGAAGAGGTGCTTCCTGGCAGTGATCGACTGCAAGGCTGTAGGTGGTTACATCTAAGGGCCGTTCAAAGAGGTTTTGTTGTTTCATTAAAATATGTACAAGTTTATTCTCATACGACTTTATTCTTGTAAATTTCCATTTTATTCTCGTAATACTATGATTTTATTCTCGTAATACTATGACTTTATTCTCGTAATACTATGACTTTTTTTCTCAATGTAAATTTTTTTTTCTTAGCGTGGCCCTAATACTCCGTCGTACTTTTCATTGTTGAGAGAATATTGGTAAGAAAAACAAAGTTAACCCTGCTAAAGCTAACACCAATAAAGCTAACATAATTATATGGGTATACTTGTGATTCTGAGTGCAGAAATGTGTTCCCAAAAGTGTGAGTGGCTACACATCATCTGTAAGCACACAGCCACACTACCGGTAATAAAGTAAATGATGTGTGATGGTCACCATGCTGCTTTCCATTAATCAATATTTTAACAAGAGGCAACAAGTTCTTGTAACAAGGTTTTCAATCATAACTTAACTGTTTGTTATTTTAATTGAGAATAAGTATGTAATAAGCAAAGGTGGGCGCCAGACCGCTAGGGAGCGCTAAAGCGCTAATCCGCTTACAGTGGACCTAAACTTTTTGTCAGCGTTTTTGTGGATTGACTAACTTTTATAATTCATAAGCGGATTTGTGCTATTTTTATTTAAAATGCAGTACCGCTAATAACTAATTATCTATCAGTAAAAACCAATAAACTTATTTACAAGCTCTTATGCTGCTTGTTTTACCTTTTTCCCCACCATAAAGAGCAGAGAGGAGGAAGGGTTGGAGGGGGGAGGGGGGGCAGAGCGGAGAACAGACTCGGATCTACCATGTAGGTAAATGATGCCGTTGCCTGGGGATCCCATCAGCATGGGGCCCCGGCCCCGCCGCGCCCCGGCCAGTCACCTACATCCCTAACATTGATCCTGCTTGTTAATGTACATTTAAAGACCGTGTAAAGTGAATTTCAATATTTTCTTAAATAAACATTATAAATGTGATAATTGTAATCTTGTAAATGAGTAAAAAGTCTCAAAATTGTAGCTCAATTAATTTTGGAGTTATAGAGCAAACTGTGTATAAACATATTTCTATTTCAGGATTTTTTAGGCGTGTTTTAAACGTGACCGCGTTTCGTCACGCGGTCCTCATTAGTATAGCCCCCACCCCCTGCTGCTCCAGTCATATAAATTGTTCTTCGCATGGGTGGAGCCGTTCACTCGCGAATCGCAGATAGCATCAGATAGCAATAGCATAGATATTTTGTTCATTGTTAGCTAGCTAATCAATTATGCCTCGTTCCTGCATCTTCCCTGGATGTTTTAATGGTCAGGGCACCTGCTACTGACCGTCTCCCTCCTCAGCCTCCGGACACCGCCGCCGCCTTTCCTGTTTCTTTTCTTTCTTTTTTTTATTGCTAAGCCTGTGCCCTACAAGTTCACAAGCTCCTTTTTTGCTAAGAAAATGCGACAGGTCCATTGCATACTTAGTTATCAACGTGATTACTCTTTATTTTAATCACCAACACAGCCCCCGCATGCGATGTGTCGGGTCGGACCGGGTGCAGCCGCGCGAGTCCGCTCATCTTCTAAACACAGAACAGCGGAGTTATGAATTATAGTTGTGTCCTCAACTTTTAAAATAAAACCAGAGTTGTTTGTGCACTAAAAACAGCGTAACTCTTGGAAAAAGGAGCAAACAGAGCAGGTTTACTGATGAACCTGTCTTCCTCCTCCACACACAGTTCAGCTCTGAGCGAGAGGGTCCTCCTACTTGCTCTGAGCTGCAGAACTGCGCTGAAACCACGCCCACGCGCTGACACGCCCCCACCGTTCCAGACCCTGGGAAAATCATGTTTTTTCCTTATATTTGAGACTTAATTTTATAAGGTAAACAATGTTTTTAATCAGTCAGATTTATATGGGTGATTAATAACACATATTTATGCCGTGTGACAAACTCAAAACACAAATTTAATTTTACTTTACACGGTCTTTAACATAAAAATAATTATAGTTACGATGAAAACGATCATTAAATACGCAATAAAAAAAACGGTCGATTTCTTTATCCCCCTACTAAAAATGGACTATTCCATCTTGACATCTTCCGGGTCAGAGGTGAACTCAGGGGCTAATTCTGTGGCTAGCTGGCTGCGCTCGGTGTCTTCATAAATCCGCAGAGAACCCCGCTGTTTCAAGCCAAATTAACGCGGCCGGAGGATTTTATTGAGGGTTTTGTGTCGACCATTTGACGGTGAGTCGTTATTTTTATGTATTTTAGTTACTTTTCATTAAATCTGTTGACTACCTATAGACGCTAACAACTCTGTGTCCAGCTGGTTGTGCTGGGTTACTAATGGATAAATCCGCAGAGAACACCGCTGTTTCAAGCCAAATTAACGTGGCCGGAGGATTTTATTGAGGGTTTTGTGTCGACCATTCGACGGTGACTCATTAGTTTTATGTATTTGGGTTACTTTTATGTATAAATGCGGTGGCGACACACCCGTGTATTTGAGATTTAAAAGTGGTTTTAGGGATTAAAAGTTCATTCTATTTTTTGTTAATTTCGTGGCCGAATAGAATATATGTACGTAAAGTATTAAATAAATCCTTTGATTTTTGTAATTTCATCCTTTTAGGATCATTTTTGTTACTTTTCAGTTGGCAGTGTAGTGCAAATTTTGCATAACGCTGCCGGCTATATATAAATATATATATATATATATATATATATATATATATATATATATATATATATATATATATATATATATATATATATATATATATATATATAAATATATATATATATATATATATATATATAAATATATAAATATATAAATAGCGGATTAGATTAGCTTCCCCTAATTTTCATAAGACATTTGTGCTTTTGAAATTGTGGACCTAAAAAAATTAATAAGCCTTTTAGAAATTGTGGAACTAATTTTTTAATTAGCGTTGCCCACCACTGGTATTAAGTAATAAGTAAAAGGGAGTGGTGGCGCAAAGGTTACAGAAGGTGGGCCTGTGATAGGAAAGTCGCAGGTTCAACTCCCTGGACTGACAACATCAAAATGTGGGTGGAAAAGGTGAAACACCCACACCTGCTTCCACCCACATCTGGGCCCTTGAGCAAGGCCCTTAACCTCTACCATCTGCTCCCAAACAAGTCACTCTTGAGACAAACTGTATAAATAAAAGGTGAATAAAATAAAATGCATAGATATAATTTACGTATCAACTTTTGCAATGCTTACCAACTTTATTGGCCATGTTAACTTTTAACATTTTTTTCAGATTTGCAAGAATTAAAAATAAATAAAAGTAAAAACCAAATTTTTGACACATAAAAACTTTAGAAAATGACATCACTACGGTAGTTCTTTGTAACCAAGCCTGAATTGCATAAAAACTGGTGTCAAAGCTGTAAAAGATCTAACAGCTCACCTGGGGAGCCATACTCATGGCGTGGTAAACGACAGATCTTGGGCATGACTTCTATCAGAGTTTTTACGTACTGCAGTACGGTGCCCTGTAACTACAAAGTGACAAAGAAGACGAATAGATCACAGAAGGCCAAGGGAGGAGAGGAGGACTATTATAGGGTGAAAAATCCATCACATTGTGGCACAAAAGCCATGTGCTGTTAAGGGTGTAAAAAATGAAGATAAAATACCAGACTCTTGACAATCTTAAGTAACTCCTCCATAACTACAGCGATGCCTTGGTAACCAAGGAGGTGGCAGATGGTCTTGAAGTGAGGCGGGCCGACAAAGTTTCGATACGAGCTGTATATGTGGGAGTAGGCAATGTTCAGAGGCTGAAAAGAACAGAGAGAGTGATAAAACAAGGCTATCTGATGCCGTTTGAGGGCATAAACAGTTAAATGCTTTAAGGAAAGTTGCACTATGAGACAAAATGTAATCACACCTTGGACCCATACAGGTAATAAGGCTGCACATTGGCTGGCTTGTCTCTTTGAGGCTCCTGGGTGAAGGGGATAGCTGTGCGTACAAAGCTGAGGGAGATAAAACAGTTCCAACAGGAGACCAAACCACGATTTTTCTGCATTGAGCAGACCATCAAACTGACCGGTTTGTGGATCCGTTGTAGCAGTAGTTTGGGAGAAAGTCGAAGTTGAGCTCCCAGAAGACGTGGAGCGTTATTCGGCCATAGGGCGCAGAAACGTTGTGGTTGGCCTCGCGGAACATGGCGTCAAAGCTGTCCAGAGTCATGTGCTTGGACAGCAGCCGGTGGGTTAGTCTGTTGATCTCCAACAGCCACTCCAACTCCTGGCCGGACGGTAAGACAAAGACTTAGAAAGATGATGTTCAGCAGACACCATCAAGTGTCTCAGAGGACAATCTTACCACTATAGAGGTGAGGTCCTCACTCTCAAAGCGGCTAATGGCGTGGTCCAGAGACTTGTACATCGCTGCAGAGATCCTCTGGGTGATCAGTCGGTTTAGGTCAATTGATCGACCCAGCAGCTGACAAATGGTCAAGAAATACAATTTTAAAGATTTTAAAACACCTAAAATGTATGTGTTGTTAAAATTTGGGAGAGAATATTTTTTGTACCTGTACGTGTCTTTGTTTGAGCAGCGTCTCGTAGCGGTTTGATGGAGGATAAGGGATGATGACGCCGTAGTTTTTACACTCAGCCCTAAAGCGCTTGTCTAAGAGGACACTGTGGAACACATCACATTGAATTTAGATGAATAAGTTACCAAATCCAGCTGCAAACCTCTGTCAGTAACTTCAAAAATGCTATCAGGAAGTCAGTGTCTCTCTACCTTCCAGCCATTGCTTTGTAGTAGGCAAAGATCTGATCAGCCAACTTGTACACAAACTGATCAAAGCAGAGGTTTACCTAAAAGCAATAAAACTATCATGAAAGCATTGTTTTAGAAGTGGTACCTAACGTGTTTGAATCCAAAACAGAAATAATTAAAGTAGTGGTCATTGCACTTTACCTCAGCTTCAATTTCATCATACAGGAACTGCTTCTTGAACTTGGTGAGAGCGTAGTAACCACTGTCATTATACAAGTCTAGTGGATACAGCACATATCTATAGGAGGAAGGGCAGAAGTTATAATCCTGCCTGTGTTTTCAAGGTACAAACCCAGTCTGAGTGGGTCAATTAACTGTTCTCACTCCATCATAGAAGGCTCCTTGGTCTCCAGGATGTGGTCGGTGAGGATCCAGGGCATGGACATCTCGATGGGGAACTGAATCCTGCGGCCCATGGTTAGCTCCAGGAAGAACTCCCTGAACCACAATTGGGACAGGTCACAGCAGTGCTGCAGGGCCTCTGATCAGCAGAAGGACAACGGAAACAGAAGAAGATAAAAGTCTAGCAATTAAACTGAAAACGCATCAGATCTACAGCTGCTTTCAAAACAAAATTTAGTTTAGTTTATTCATTCATTTTATAATAATAAAATACAAAACAATTTACATATTTACAATAAGAAAAAGAAAAAAAATATATATATAAAATGAAAGGCAGCAGATGAAGAAAACAATCTTATTATATCTGCCCCTTATTCTCCAACAAACAATTCAAACAACCAATTTTTTAAATACCAAAACAAAATGAACTTATTTAACTTCCTTTATCTCATACAATTACTCATTAAATTCCATTTATATATATGTTTTTAACAATTTAACCTTAACCATTTTTTTAAATACACCCATTGATTTGGCTTCTTTAGCTTCTGTTTCCAAGTCATTCCATAACCCAACTCCCTGAATTATGGTAGACCTTCCCTTTAAACTAGTTCTAAACTGAGGTTTCACAAACATATCCGTCCCCTTAAGATTATAACAACTTAATCTGTTAACAAAATGCATCTGAATATATGAAGGCAGTGTATTATTCTGAGCTCTGTACATAACTAACAAAATATTATAATCCACCAAATCATAGAACTTCAACAATTAAATTTGATAAAATAATGTGCTTGATGGATGACAGTAATGCTTTCTAGTGATAATTCTAACAGCTCTTTTTTGCAAATTAAAAATAGGCTTTGTAATTGATTTGCATGCCTTTCCCTAAACGCTAACACAATAAATTAAATGTGGAACAACAATTGTATTATACAACAAATACAGTGCCTTGTCATTCAATAAATCTCTGATTCTATAAAATATTGCAATAGAGTTAGAATTTTTCGTTTTAACAGAACATATACAGTATGTTGTTTCCATGACAATTTGTCATCAATGATGACACCCAAGAATTTTACCTCATAAACTCTATGAATCTCAGAGCCCTCAATTTGAAATGGAACATCAATAAGTTTATTTCTATTACTAAATATCATATAACTGGTTTTATCCAAGTTTAACGATAATTTATTAAGTCTAAACCAAATCTGAATTTTGACAAGTTCAATCATCATTAATTCCAAAATCTGTTTAACATTTTTACCAAAACTAAAAAATGTGGTGTCATCAGCAAAAATAAAGCATTTAAGGAGTCCTGACACCTTTACTAAATCATTTATATATATAAGATAAATAACTTTGGTCCTAGCACCGATCCTTGAGGAACTCCGCATGTAATAGTGCTCTGGTCAGATTTCATATCATCCATTTGTACAAACTGCTTCATTTCCCACAAGTAACTACGTACCCATTGCAGCGCTAATCCTCTAATACCATATTTGTGTAGTTTATCAAGGAGTATAGTATGATCAACAGTATCAAACACTTTTTTCAAATCAACAAATACACCAACACAGTATTGCTTTTGATAAACAGCAGTAGTTATTTGTTCCATTAATTCCATAAGAGCCAAATCAATATTATGTGCGCACATATGCTAAATTATTGCAAATTTATGTAGAGATTTTCAGCTCACCACTGAAGTTGAGCAAGTGTGTGAAAAAGAAGGAGTGCTTGTGGAAGTCTTCTATGGCCACCACTATGGGTCCATCAAGACTGCTGCGGAGAGTTTTCTTAGACCCACTTTTATCTGCGATCAGTGACTCCAGCATGGTGCGCACCATGTACAGCTGCAGAGGACAAGAAAAAGCAAGAATTACATGTAAAAATATATCATTACTTCCAATAAAAATCTTCTTTGTTGACCTTTCACTCCTAATGGTAAAAAAAAATTCTACCCTTGAGTTCTGATATAGTGATGCTATGCATCTTCAGGAGCATCTAACCCTGCACAGAGCAACTACAGTACTGTATCTTCACAAAATGAATTTTCTCAATGCTTTTTGCATTCTCTGTCATGCTCTAAAGTATTTGTTCTTGGCAAAACAACAAATGATTTGGATAAATTAGCCTCTATCAGTAGCTGATGTTGTTTTTCATTTGATGACACACTGATCACGTGTGAGAGGTTTGAATGAAGCCGTCTGATTGGCTGAAGCTCCCTTGTTCACTTTGACTGACACATGAATCAATCTTCTTTCACTCATTATTTATTCTACTTTTTAAATACTTT
>JBBPBX010018465.1:6260-21942 GCA_038048925.1 Garcialebias charrua | reverse complement strand
GTGTGGCGGGAGCGTCGCAGGCTCTTGAGTGGATAAATCCTGGGAGCTTTTGAGCAAATTCATCAGCGCTGTGGAGCAGATGCATCGTGGAGCTCTGGAGCCTCATAATGCCTCTGCTCAAAGGCAGATACCAACCAATTTTGAAAATGTTCAGCCTCCTCCCACTGCAGCTCTCGATGGACAGGGGCGGCCGTGGCGTAGTGGTAATGGCAGTCGTCCCCCGATCGGAAGGTTGGCGGTTCGAATCCCGGTTCCCCACACCATGTGTCGTTGTGTCCTTGGGCAAGACACTTAACCCCAAGATGCTCCCGGTAGGACTGGAAAGCACCTTGCATGGTAGTCTGCCGTTACCGGTGTATGAATGTGTGTAGCATTCAATGTGTTGCGCTTTGAGATTTTCACTAATGAAAAGCGCGTTATAAATTGAATTCATTATTATTATTATTATTATTATTACAGTAGGATTCAGATGTGGCCAGTCCATGGCCAGAGACTAAACACTACAAACATAAAAAGAAACTTCTGAAGAAAGTTTAAAAAAATATGTACGTCTCGCATTATTCAGGTATTTAAAGAATATAAATTATTTTGGGAGGTCAGAGAGGTTTAGTCTGGATTAATGTCCGAGCGAGAAAAAAATGGTTCTGTCTTTTTAAACCATTTATACAAACATCTGTTTCAATTTTCTGGTGTGTTAACGAGCATGCTTTACTGCATTACAGGTGCTCCCCGACTTACGACGTCATCGACATACGACGTTCCGGACTTATGAGCGGACTAACAAACAGTAAAGTTGTACAGAACATACAGAAAATACAGCACTGGTATGTGTATTTAGATGAAAGTGTGTTAGCTAACCATTTGTAAACAAGTTTCTGAGCATGTTTATGAACCAGTATGTACGTTTGTGTTGAAAAACGGGTGTTCGTAGTAGCGCTAGCATACATTTTCCGACTTACGACCAAAAATCCGGACTTATACGAACGACACGTGTTTCGTGTTCCGACGTACGAATTTTCGGCTTACGAGCGCCTCGTAGGAACGGAACTCGCTCGTAAGTCGGGGAGCACCTGTAATTTGTTTTCTGCTTATTTTAAACACTTAGTTGGTAACAAGATTTATCGAAATTTAATCAACAACTTCATATACAGTAGTCCCTCGCTACTTCGTGGTTCGACCTGTAGACTCGCTCTTTTGCTGTTTTTCAAAGTAACAGTGGTCATGACACATGATTGGCTGATTGATGCATGAACCACATGAGCGGCATCAATGAATTGTTTATTTTAAATATTACAGTATTTATATTTAAATGTCATTTACACATAAGGTGGGAGACTGGGAGTGAAACTTGGACTTTTGTACCCCTATTCCAGTTTTTCACTTGTTGTGGGGACGTGGTCCCATAAACCCCATGATAAACGAGGGACTACTGTATGCTGTGTCAAAGGTTCGGTTGGGTAAAGGTGGTCCAGTTGTTTGTGTCATCTATGATCAACAGATTTCAGTATATTTGTACTGTACTGTATAGTGCAAAATCATAACAAAGTTGTCTCAGGGCACTTTACATGAGTATTCACATACATAGAAAAGCCAATTAGTAAAGTTTTCTATCTAAGGAATGTCCCTCTCTTACTCCCCAATGTGTCTAGATTCGCCCAGAGAAGTCTTAAGAAGTCATGCTGAATCTTCGCGTTTTGGGTCAAGCGCTCGTGGCCGTCGTCCGTCACTATATGCTGATGTTCACCGAAAATCTAGAAGAGTCGCCATACCAACTGCTCGTCTTGCCGAATCGTCGCGTTTTGGGTCAAGCGCTCGTGCCCATCCTCTGCCACTATATGCTAATGTTCATCGAAAATCTAGAAGAGTCCCCATACCAACTGCTCGTCTTGCCAAATCGTCGCGTTTTGGGACAAGCACTCGTAGCCATCCTCCACCACTATATGCTAATGTTCATCGAAAATCTAGAAGAGCCACCATACCAACTGCTCGTCTTGCCGAATCGTCGCGTTTTGGGTCAAGCGCTCGTGGCCATCCTCCGCCACTATATGCTAATGTTCATCGAAAATCTAGAGGAGCCACGATACCAACTGCTCGTCTTAAGTTTCGGCCCTCAGTTTCAACTGTTTTTAAACTACGACGTGTCTCACGGACTAATGCTGAACATTGATGTTTGGGGTCAGAGGCTGGGTGCCATCTCCCTGTACAATGTGGTGGTGCAGTGGTTTGTGGAGATTCAAGAACCACCACCAAACTGGCTGATTGGCTTTTGTTTTGGCCCAGGGTTTCAGCTGTTCTTTAGCTATGAGCATCCCCGCGGGCTAATGCTAAGCTTTAATGTTTGGGGCCAAAGAATCGCTGCCATCTTCCTCGGCAGGGTGCTGATGCAGATGTTCTCAGAAACCAGCTCTGGTTAAACAACACCAGAACCAGTTTGGTTGAAGTGAACTCTGGCGCAGTTTGAATGCAGTGTGAATGCAAGCAGACCAAAGACCGTGCCAAAAGCAGGAAGTGGACTACAGCGCAGGGCATTCTGGGTAAATACAACCAAACCAGACGTGCATTTCTCATACAGAGCCGTCTCAGCCGCCTGTGATAACCAACATTCTCCGTGGTCGTCTGCCTCATCTTCCGCTCATGATGAGTCTACTGTTGAAAAATGACAAAGCAGAAATCCAAAAACCACTCAAATTTGACGCCATGCCGTTTTTGTTATTTCCAGAAGAAGAAGTGTCTTCTTCAGAGGTTTTTGTGTCGTTTCCTTCAGTGGTTGTTGGTGCAGCGCCACCACAGGCGAGGTGGGGGACAGGTTGGCTCGATTGACACAGTGCAGTGTGAATGTGAACCGCACCAGCTGAAAATGGAAACGAACGTTGCGAACGTTCCCAATCGAACCGTGTCTACCAGACTATCAGATGTGAAAACACCCGGATGACAAATGGAACGTTTCAACAAAAAAGAAACCGTCCAGAGGACTTGACTTAACTTGGTTGGATGTTGTACCTGGATTATTGAGCATGAACTGTGATGTCTATAACACATACTGAACACCGCCAGCAACATCATGCTCTGCTCATATTCCTCACGCAAAAGGTACTGGAGCATCAGAGTCCGCTCCACAAGACAGCTGGCCAGCTGTATCCACTAGACTGTCAGGATGCTGGACTGTGTCCTCCACCTTCCACCTCTTCCACTGGACTGTGACCAAAAACAAAAAACATCCACCTGGACTGTTGCTCACTACTGTGCCTGAATCGTTATTTTGTTGTATGAATGTTGTTTTTATTTTGTATTTAATTTTATTCAATGTCTATTCATTTTAATAAATTAGAGGGAAAAATAAAAGTAATTTTTACTTTCCTGCTTGTCCTGAATCTGTGATGGAAATTGATGAAACAAAATCTTTTTTTTTTTAATTAAGTGGTAAGTTTTACAAATAAACCAGATGTGCATGTACAACCTGAGAACAAATGCGTCAAGAACGGGTCAGATTGTGTTTTTTTTTTCTTTCTAATAAATCAAATGTCAAACTGAGGATGCCTTAGGACAGGGGTCTGCAACCTTTATGATCAAAAAAGCCATTTTACACCTTTGCTCACTAAATTAAAAGTGATCAGATCTGTGACAACCTGCAATGGTTATCAACTGGTGGCCCATGGGCTACTTTAGGTTTGTTGGAGGGGGCTTTTGTGGCCTTTAGGGGTGACATTATAAAGCTTTAAAAAAAAATCTTATTAGGATTTTTACAATTTAAGACAAATGCAAAGACCAGATTCTTGTGTGTGAGGGTGGTGGTAGTTTTTTGTAAAATTAACAAATAACTATTAACTATTACAGATCTACGTATTTTTTTTATTGTGGAAAAATAATGTATAGAAATAAAGCACAAAGTTAAAATGTTTTTTTTTTTCCTCCTTGTACATGTTCCAGCAAAAGAAATAAGAGGGAAACTGCTAAACTAGTCCTTTTTTAATAAAGTTTATATAATAACCAATAAAATTCAGTTTTATGTCAGTTTTGGTCAAAGCTTGAAAGAGCCGCTGCAGAGGAACCAAAGAGCCGCATGTGGCTCCAGAGCCACACGTTGCAGACCTCTGCCTTAGGAGGACTTTGTTTCATCCTCACATCAAACTAGTAAATTAAAACATTGCTCAATTGGTTTGAGCAACAGGTGGCACAGTTGGTGGAGTTGCCGCCTCTCAGCAAGAAGATTGTTGGAATAGAATCCCGGCCGGGGCCCTTTGTGCGTGGATTTGCGACGTGCTCTCTCGGCGCTGCGTGGGCTTTCTCCAGGTACTCCGATTTCCTTCCACAGACCAAAAACATGTGGCTCGGCTGAGCGCGGCCATCTTGTCTCTTCTTTAAAGTGTGTGTGACATGATGTTGGAACTTTACATAAAGTGGCACAACATACATCTTGTATCATTCAACTATGTTCGTTTTTGCAAACAAAATGATAAATTAATGAAAATTCGTTTCAAAGTGAGTTTAAAATTGGCGCCGTGTTTCTTCACGGGACATCCGGGTACTTCTGCATGCGACGTCTGTGACGTAGCAACAGGAATGTCTGCTAGAACGCCCCTTGTACATAACAATGGCGGACAGAGTTCTAATTTAGGTCTGTAGCCGTATTTATAGCATAGCAGCGTTATAGCGTTGGCATAGCAGACGCAGACTGACATTCCTGTTGCTACGTCACAGACGTCGCATGCGGAAGTACCCAGATGTCCCGTGAAGAAACACGGCGCCAATTTTAAACTCACTTTGAAACAAATTCTCATCTATTTATCATTTTGTTTGCAAAAACGAACATAGTTGAATGATACAAGATACAGGTAGTCCCCGACTTACGAACGAGTTCCGGACCTATGGGCCGTTCGTATCTCGAAAATGACGTAAGTCTGATCACATACAAAAAAATAATAATATATTTTTATTTTATTTTATGAATAAATAAATGTACAGTACTGTACAGTTACCAAGCACTTAGGTCTATCCTAACACAGTTTTTAAAGATGGAGTGAGTTGAATTGTCTCCCTCCTCCCTAGCAGGCTCCATTCACATAAAGGGAGCTAGCTCCCTTTATGTGAAAGGGAGACAATTCAACTCACTTCTTCATCTTTAAAAACTGTGTTCGGATAGGCTAAGTACTTGGTAACTGTACAGTACTGTACATTACAACTTTACTGTCAGAACTGCAATATGTACAGGACATACACAGAATTGAAATTGCGTTTCTCTCAGTCCCTCGGTGCAACAGTAACTATTTAAACATTGAAACACTGAAACATATAATAATAGACATAAGCATAAAATAGTAAAACTGTAACACTGTCCTGAGTTTTGCATAGTGGTATAAGAGTATGAACATTTACACCAATCTAAAACTAAAACTAGAACACTAAACATTTAATGAACATAATACTGTCCTGAGTTTTTGCATACTAGTATAAAAAAAGTATAAAGAGTATAACTATAAAATAAACTAAAGGTTCTAGCATTGACATTTGCAAAGTGGCAAAGCAGCATATGAGTTAATGTACACAGTATATGTATGAGGTAGTAGTTGATGTTGTTATAGAGGCAAAAGTGGCATATGCAGTAAGGCACATTGGGCATCCTTAAATAAGGCTGGTCAGAGAATACTGTATATGTATCAGCAGTGGTGTAGATATAAAAGTAGTGTAAATGTAAACAGTAGTAATAAATGTAAGCAGTAGTAATAAATGTAAACAGTATTAATAAATGTAAACATTGAATGTAACCAGTAGTATGTAAACAGAGAATGTAAACAGTAGTATGACTATAGGCAGTGATGTAGTACAAACATTAGTGCAAATATGAGAAGTAGTGCAAACTGAATGAGCACATGACCGAGAGTTTAGTGAATAACCCGTTTGATGACACAGAGTCCAGTGTTAAAATCTTTGTGTTGTGTGGTAATGTGTGAGAAAGTTTTTTGTGTTAAGGCAGTTCAAATGGGAGGGGAGGCAGAGCAGGCAGAGTGTTTAGCATCCTGACTGCCTGATGAACAGAGCTGTCTCTCAGTCTGCTGGTTCGAGCCTGGAGACTCCTCAGTCTCCTCCCTGATGGCAGCAGTCTGAAGCAGCTGTGTAGTGGGTGTGTGGGATCACCTGCCATGCAGAGGGCTTTCCGAGTGAGGCGGTTGCTGTGTAAGTCCTGCAGTGAGGGGAAGGAGGTGCCGACGATCTTCTCAGCTGCTCTCACGATGCGCTGGAGGCTCTTGCGGCAGGATGCAGTACATGCACCAAACCACACCGTGATGCAGCTGGTCAGGACACTTTCTATGGCACCTCTGTAGAACAGTGTTTTTCAACCAGTGTGCCGCGGAACAGCAGTGTGCCGCGAGAGATTGTCTGGTGTGCCGTGTAAAATTAGTAAATTATGAAATTTTTATTAACTGGTGTAATTTCCTTACCGAGCGATAGGTGGCAGTATGGAGCATAGCGTCGCACATTAAAACAAGAGAAGTAGCGGCGCATGAACGTGACGTGAGCAGTGAGCAAAACAAACCAACAGTGAGGATCTTCTCAAACAAACAGCGATGGAAAACTTTTTCAAAAGAAAAAATACTAAATCCGGTCTGGTCCCTGGACAAAATTCTGACCCAGATGAAGGCCCAAGTGGAAATCAGAAGAAGGCAGAAACTGTGAACGTGAGCTTTGTGTTCATCCAAACAGGCACAGGTTTCAAGTGAGTAAAATGTAGAGAGAATGGTAGCACTGTTCAAGTGTATTTGAAGGCATGTTAAGTGCAATTTCATCCTCTTTAATTTTAAGAACACATTGTTGTGGCACTGTTTAGGTTTATTTGAAGGCATGTTAACATGCCTTCAATTTCATGTTAAGTGCAATTTGAAATAAGAAATATAAAACATGATAAAAAATACATTTAGTGTTCATTTCATTCCTATTCAAGACACTTTGATAAGAATGACTATATATTTAATATAGGCGGATACAGTGTATCTTTGTTTACAATTTTGGTTTGTGGTGTGCCTCGGGATTTTTTCAATGAAAACACTGTGCCTTGGCTCAAAAAAGGTTGAAAAACACTGCTGTAGAAGGTGCACATGATGGGGGTTGAAGCTCCTAAATATTTATCCTAAATATTTATTTATTTATTTTTAAAAAAAAAATTTTTTTTAAATGAGATGCGTGACATAAGGCCGAAACGTCGTAAGTCGAGGACTACCTGTATATATGTTGTTCCACTTTATGCAAAGTTCCAACATCATGTCACACACACTTTAAGCTGTATTTCAAGTTCTGTTGCTCGGTACCTTGATTGGAATGTTGTTCTTTTTCCTGTTTGTGTTTTATGTCCATCTTGTCTCCTCAGGTGGATGGACGTGTCCAACATCCAAAACAGGGGTCACCCACCTTTTTGAAACTGAGAGCTACTTCGTGGGTACGGAGTCATACAAAGAGCACCAGTTTGATAAACTCTTCGGAAATAACAAAGCGTAAATTGAAAAAAAAAAAAGTATAATAAACATATTTTTAAGAACATATTTTAAAGATAGACATTTTAAAATATATATAAATACAAAAAAGAACAACAACTGAATAAAATGACATTTTAAATGCAGCTTAGTAGTGAGTTGTGCTATTTTTAGAACAGGTCCGGGGGCACCTCAAATGGTCCTTGGGGGCACCCGGGTGCCCGCGGGCACCACGTTGGTGACCCCTGATCTAAAAGAACTGAACGGTTTCTAAAGTCTGAAAGTGTCTAAAGTCACGCTGATGTATCTATCTGTTCAGAAATTGTTTTTATTTAATTCTGACTTTGGATTTACTCTTAACTTTTAATTTGATCATTTATTCATCAGTAATTCTTTGAATGTGTCCACAGATCTGAGCAGCTGCTGCTGGGCGTCCCTCAGAGAAGACAGTCCACTGAAGACGAGAGAACTTTCAGATTTTTAAACCAACCTTCTTCTCACATTTGGTTTTTAAAGTTTTTAGCACTTTTTCACACCTCACCTTCAACACGTGTGGTTCCAGCATTTTTAAATGTGTTGATGTTGATCCAGAACCTCAAAGATCCAACCTGGATCCAACAGACTTCCGTTTTTTTGACCATTTTGAGGCAGGTTTTCTTAAAGCCCATCCACAGAAACTGCCTTATTAAGGATGATTCATTCAACCTTTATTTAGTCAGGTAAATCTCATTGAGCCTCGAGGGCTCATTTACGAAAGCGACCTGCTACAAACTAAAGAATGATGAACAGCAATGATACAAATACATTGAACAATAAACAAAAGAAAAGTAGCAAAAACTAGCGAACGTTATAAGGTAGATGTGCAAAATCAAAAACAGGAACAGGAATGATGTCGGCTGATTCAGAGCACGACTCCGTTTTTTTGGCTGCTTCATCTTCAGGGGTCGCCACAGTGAACGAAGACTTGGCAATTATTTTTTACACCAGATGTTCTTCCTGACACAACCACAGAGCTACCACAGCCCTCTGTGTGGAGCAGAGCTGCTATCTAGGGCACCTGGAGGAGCAGGTGGTGGGAATTCAGCACCTTGCTCAAGGGCACAGAGTGGTGCAAATGAGGGTGGAGGCAGGTGTGGATGCTTCACCTATCCCACCCACATTTTGATGTTGTTGGTACACATCTTTAAATGGTGCAATACTTTTTAAATAAAAAAATGTTTGTGTGTTTTTTGTTCCACACCTGATGGCCTGAGTTAAAGCTGCACGTTGCATTAGTTCAGTTAAAAGACTGACTACAGGTAGTCCCCGACTTACGAACGAGTTCCGTTCCTACGCCCGTTTGTACCTCGAAAATCGCCGTTAGTCGGAAAGCATACCCCAGCCGCCACTGATACACGTACATGTGCGGTACTGTAAGTTACCAAGCACTTCGCCTATCCTAACACAGTACCCTACATAATTATCAAAAAACACATACAGTACAGTACATTTAGAAACATACAGTAATTAAATAAATAAAAAATACAATTTCTTACTGTGAGCTGGTCTCCGCCGCCCGTCGGGTCCGTGTCTCCGGTGGGGCTAGCGTTAGCATTTTAGCCCCTCCGTTAGCTCGGTGTCGTCCCTCCAAAAGGCTGCGCAGATGTTTATCCACGTTTTAGCATGTTAGCTCGGTGTTCATCCAACATCTGAGGCTACCAGGCGGACATCGAGGCGAGCTCCCGGCCGCAGCGGCCCGTCGAGTCCGTGTCTTCGGTGGGGCTAGCGTTAGCATGTTAGCTCGTTGCTCCTCCGGTCACACTAAGCTGTCCGCTGCTTCACGCGGTCCACAGCGTCGTTTTCCTTCGTCCATTGTCTCTCTGCAAAACCGCCGTTCAGCTCCAGCTCATGTGTTCGCGCGCAGCAAACTCTGATCGGACACGGTCCGTCCGAAGCCGGCTGTCGAGGCCGGAGCTAACCGAAACATGGCGGGCACTGCCGGAAACTAACGAACACTGCCGAAAACTGTAGGAAAATCGCTAAATCGATTTAAAAAAATAATTAATAATACTTTATTTATAAAGTCATTTAAAACAACCACAGCTACAACAAAGCGCTGTACACATAAAATCAAGAACATTCAAACGCATAAAATAAGATTTATTATTATTATTTAAAAAAAAAAATTAGGAGATGCGCGTTCCTATAGCCAAAATGCCGTAACTCGAGGACTACCTGTACTTGTTTACTAGTTTATTATTTTGGTTGCTTTCATGTTGGAGTTGTCTTTCTCTTAATGAGTTTGAAATGGTTTGTTTTACTTTGGTTCATTGTTGATTTGTGCATTATGTTGGCCTTAAATGATTTTTATATGTACAGTATATGTATATATGTATATATATATGTACAGCTGATGTACAGATGAATAGTTTGCATTTGGACTTGTTTCTATGTAAAATGTGATTTATTTTTTATTTTTTGTCTTTGCTAGAGAAAATCCTGCTCGACTCCATTCTGTTCGTTTTCTCCGTCCTGCCCTCAATCCCAGCCGGTCGCAGCAGATGACCGCTTGTCCTGAGCCTGGTTCTGCTGGAGGTTTCTTCCTCACGAGGGAGTTTTTCCTTTCCACTGTCGCCCTCATGCTTGCTCAGGATGGGAGACTGTGAAGAAGTTAAACTCACAGCAGTCTGCTGCCTCTTTGGATAGATAACGATATTAATTGACTTTATGTACATAAATGTTTCTGTTCAGTTCCCTGAGACGACTTCTGTTGTGACTTGGAGCTACAGAAATATTTTTTCCATCATGGTTTAAAACATAAAAATAAAAAAAATGCATTAATTTAACTTGTTGGGTTTTTATTTTATTATTTTTTTAAGCAAAAGTTTTGTAGAAATTGTAAATGTCTATTAAAATGAAGAGCTAATCCAAGGCTGAGAGATTTGCTAATCAGTATTTTGAAAGACGTTTAAATATTTTCAAGAGCAACTTGTTCAGACTGGAACTGATTAATTATATTAAAGAGAATTGTTCTAACTGCTCTTGAATCTGCAGCTTCAGATGACAAAGTTTGTGATTTTACCAGAAAACAAGAACAATTGTGGAAATATTTATTTTTAGATTAACAGAAATTTACTTAATTTTAACATTGTAAACTACTAAACTGCACTTTATTTGTTTAAATCCGGCTGGGATGTAATAAAAAATTTTTTTTTAATCAACTGCCTTATATTTAATTAATGTAGATAAATCACATTTTAATGTTATAGCGACGCACAATACCTGTATCCTGATATATGCTCGATGATTCTGGTAGATTTGACACAATAAGCAATAAACTGAATCTGAATAAACTTACAGAAAACAAGAAATATGTTTTTATTTCTTCTTCTTTCGGCTTTTCCCTTTTCAGGGGTCGCCACAGCGAGTCATCCTCCTCCACCTCACTCTGTCCTCTGCATCCTCTGTCCTCACTCCAACTACCGTATTCTCCGGTGTATAATACGCACTTTTATTGCTCATTTGAATATCCTGCGTATTATACACCGAAGCGTATTATCTATGGATTTTTTCCCATATTTTTAGACCCATTTTTAGCTCTGATTCGCCGTTTTTCATTTTGGCCAAAAATGGTGCAGTACCAGTTTTGGCCGCTATGTGCGCTAATGCGCCCTGTAGTCTGTTTACCTGCAGACTGTAGCTGGAGGCGTATCCTGTTATTCGTGTATTCTATAAAACCCATCACCCCCCGCCAAATCACTGAGAGAGAGCAGGAGAAATCAACAACTACACATTCGAGAACAAAGAGAGAAAATGCCGCCAAAAAGAAATTCGTATACTGCAGAATTTAAGCTGCAGGTAGTTTTATTTTAATTAAATTCAGCTGTACATTACAAATTAAGTCATCTAGAGACTTCTTTTAATTTTGTTAGTTTAAATGTCATCAAATGAATAACCTTGTGTGTTACTTGTATAAGCATTATTGAATCCAATGTTTGATAGTCATCAAGACTGTTTAATTCAAACTGTTTAAATTCATGCTGAATAGCAAATGTTATTCCAAAATGTTATTCATGAAGGATTTCTCTTCTCAAACCTGCAGTGAAGATTCAGTGACACTGTTTATCTCATTTTAGTTTGAGCTCAGGACAATCTCCTCAGAAGAGACTTTTGTTTTTGTCCTAATTAATATTCAGATGAATAATATCTGTTTTTGCTATTATCATTAACATAGGTCCCATATGTGATGCTTTAATGACGTTGTTTTAACCAAACCAACAGGTTAACAGTGTTGTGTGTAGTGTTAAGATCAGTTTTTATCATAAAATGCTGACATCTGAAACTAACACTTTATCTTTCTGACAATTTGTAATGTTTGATTCAAATTAAAAGTAATAAAAGTATTACTGTCCCTTCAGGAATAACTCCCAAAAAGTTCATTACTGAGAGCGATCAGAGAAATGTTTCTGAGGTCTGAGGTTGTATCACTATAGTTTCAATGGGTTTGGCGCCATCTAGTGGCCATAAAAAAGACTGTCACGGCAGCGCGTATTATACAACGAAGCGTATTATCTACGGGTTTTTCTGATTTATTTCCAAAAATTGGCCAAAGCGTATTATACACCGGAGCGTATTATACACCGGAGAATACGGTACCTCCATGTCCTCTCTAACTGCATCCATATATCTCCTCTTTGGCCTTCCTCTGTGTCTTTTTCCTGGCAGCTGCATTTCTAACATCCTTCTACCAATATACCCACTGTCCCTCCTCTGGACATGTCCAAACCATCTCAGTCTGGCCTCCCTAACTTTATCTCCCAGTTGTTCAACATGTGCTGTACCTCTGATGATCTCATTCCTGATCTTATCCATCCTTGTCACTCCTAAGGAGAACCTCAGCATCTTCATTTCTGCTACTTCCAGTTCTTTCTCCTGTCTTTTTGTCAATGACACTGTCTCCAGACCATACAACATAGCTGGTCTCACCACTGTCTTGTAAACTTTTCCTTTGACCTTTGCTGACACCTTTTTGTCACAAATCACTCCTGAAACTTTTCTCCACACTCCATCCTGCCTGGACTCTCTTCTTCACCTCTTTACCACATTTCCCATTTTCCTGGACAGTGGACCCCAAGTACTTGAAGTCCTGCACCTTTGTGACCTCTGCTCCTTGTAGCCTCACTGTTCCACCTCCTCCCTCTCATTCACACACATGTACTCTGTCTTACTACGGCTGACTTTCATTCCTCTTCTTTCAAGTGAATACCTCCACCTCTCCAAGTTCTCTTCCACCTGTTCTCACCACAGATCACAATGTCATCTGCAAACATCATAGTCCATGGGGATTCCTGCCTGACCTCATCTGTTAGTCGGTCCATCACCAGAGCAAACAAGAAGGGGCTCAGAGCCGATCCTTGATGCACTCCCACCTCCATCTTGAAGCTATCCGTCACTCCTACAGCACATCTCACCACTGTCCTGCTGTCTCATGTCCTGTACCAGTCCGACATACTTCTCTGCCACTCCAGATTCCCTCATGCAATACCACACCTCCTCTCTTGGCACCCTGTCATGTGCTTTTTCTAAATCCACAAACACACAATGGAGTTCTTTTTTACCCTCTCTGTACTTTTCTATCAACATCCTCAAAGCAAAGATGACATCTGTGGTGCTCTTTCTTGGCATGAAACCATATTGCTGCTCACAGATAGTCACCTCTTGTCTAAGTCTTCCTTCCACAACTCTTCCCCCAGATCTTCATCCTGTGGCTCATTAACTTAATTCCCCTGTAGTTGCTACAACTCTGTACATCACCTTTGTTCTTAAAAATGGGCACCAGCACACGTCTTCTCAAATCCTCTGGCATTTTCTCACCCTCAAATATTCCATTAAATATTTGAGTCAAAAACCTCACTGCCATATCTCCAAGACATTTCCAAACCTCCACTGGTATGTCATCAGGTCCTACTGCCTTCCCCTTCTTCATTATTTTCAGAGCTTTCTGGACTTCACCCTCACTAATCTTTCCCACTTCCTAGTCCACAGATTCTATGACCTCTACTCTTCTTTCTCTTTCATTCTCTTCATTCATTAGCTCTGCAAAGAACGTCTCCTTCCATCTTCCTGGAACAGTCTCCTCCTTGTTAGAACGTTACTATTCCCATCTTTAATAAGCCTAACCTGCTGCACATCCTTTCCAGCCTGATCCCTCTGTCTTGCCAATCGGTACAAGTCCTTCTCTCCCTCTTTAGTGTCCAGTCTCCTATACAACTCCTTGTATGCCCTCTGCTTTGCCTTAGCTACTTCCCTCTTTGCTCTACGTCCCATCTCCTTATAATCCTGTCTCCTCTCTTCAGTCCTCTCACTGTCATATTTCTATTTGGCTAATCTCTTTCTTTGAATGGCGTCCTGCACTTCACTATTCCACCACCAGGTTTCCTTATCATCCATTTTCTGTCCAGATGACACACCTCTAAGTAGTTGTGTGGGTGTCATAAGACCTGAACGGTATTGAGCAAAAACAGTGATTTATGACATTAAAATGGGAAAATTTACAAAATGCATAAAAATGATAAATAAACTGCTGCGCCTAGGCCTGTTCTTAGAGAGTAGTTTGATGTAAGTTTTGTGTGGGTGGCTCAAACGACCTGAACGGTATTGAACAAAAACAGTAAATTATGACATATTAAATTGTGAAAAATTACAAAATGCATAAAAATGATAAATAAAAAGCTGTGCCTCATAGGCCTGGTCTTGGAGAGTAGTTTGATGTAAGTTTTATGTGGGTGGCTCATAAGACCTGAACGGTATTGAGCAAAAACAGTGATTTATGAAATATTAAATTATCAAAAATTACAAAATGCATAAAAATTGAGAAACAAACAGATGTGCCTCGTAGGCCTGGTCTTGGAGAGTAGTTTGATGTAAGTTGTGTGTGGGGGTGGCTCAAACGACCTGAATGGTATTGAGCAAAAACAGTGATTTATGACATTAAATTGTGAAAAATTACAAAATGCATAAAAATGGTAAATAAACAGATGTGCCTCATAGGTCTGGTCTTGGAGAGTAGTTTGATGTAAGTTGTGTGTGGGGGTGGCTCAAACGACCTGAATGGTATTGAGCAAAAACAGTGATTTATGACATTAAATTGTGAAAAAATACAAAATTCATAAAAAATGATAAACAGCTGTGCCTTGTAGGTTTGGTCTTGGAGAGTAATCTGATGTAGTTTTTTTTTTTTTTTGGTGGGTCAAATCCTGTAAAATATATTATTTTTTGTTTCTGAAGAGTGAATGCGGTCGAATATTTGTTGACGGTCCCTAAGCGAACCATGACGTCTCTGAGAAGGGGCAGACTCAGCACGGCTGCCCGAAATCAGACTCCATGAAGCGGACTGACGAGAGCAACGCACCGCTGAAGACACAAAGCTCGAATATCCAACGTCCAATGTGAAAATAACTTCACTGCAGTGTCAGACCGAGAGAAGAGTTACATTTTGTAGGAAAATGTTTCCTCAATGTTTTTAGTTTGTACTTTAGAGTGTTTAGGAGCGAATCGTGTAACGGAGCTTCCGGTGTAAGCCTGCGACACTCAGACATGGACAGTGTTTTATACTCGACGTTTGGTGCTTTTCTGTGGAGCTATTCACTGGGTTCGGAGCCGAAGACGGAAGAAGGAGACCAACCCCATCAGAAAAATCTTTTTTCGGTCTGATACGAGGCGAGACCATCGAGCCTGCATGGGTCTGTGGCTTCTTTCAAGACCTTCCCACCCTGCGCCACCTGACGTCATCATTAGTCACTTGGCTCTCGGATGGGTGGTCAGGAGAGCCATGGTCGGGGACCGGAAGAGCATGGTCGGTCGGGAGAGCCATGGTCGGTCGGGAGAGCCATGGTCGGTCGGGAGAGCCACGGTCGGTCGGGAGAGTCACGGTCGGTCGGGAGAGCTGTGGGCGGTCGGGAGAGCCACCGTCGGTCGGGAAAGCTGTGATCGGTCGGGAGAGCCACGGTCGGTCGGGAAAGCTGTGGTCGGTCGGGAGAGCCACCGTCGGTCGGGAAAGCTGTGGTCGGTCGGGAGAGCCACCGTCGGTCGGGAAAGCTGTGGTGTCGGGTTCAGGGAGAGCCACCGTTGTTCGGGAAAGCTGTGGTCGGTCGGGAGAGCCACCGTCGGTCGGGAAAGCTGTGGTCGGTCGGGAGAGCCACCGTCGGTCGGGAAAGCTGTGGTCAGTCGGGAGAGCCACC
>JBBPBX010018464.1:25436-45590 GCA_038048925.1 Garcialebias charrua | reverse complement strand
ATGTTGTATGGTCTGGAGACAGTGTCATTGACAAAAAGACAGGAGAAAGAACTGGAAGTAGCAGAAATGAAGATGCTGAGGTTCTCCTTAGGAGTGACAAGGATGGATAAGATCAGGAATGAGATCATCAGAGGTACAGCACATGTTGAACAACTGGGAGATAAAGTTAGGGAGGCCAGACTGAGATGGTTTGGACATGTCCAGAGGAGGGACAGTGGGTATATTGGTAGAAGGATGTTAGAAATGCAGCTGCCAGGAAAAAGACAAAGAGGGAGACCAAAGAGGAGATATATGGATGCAGTTAGAGAGGACATGGAGGTAGTTGGAGTGAGGACAGAGGATGCAGAGGACAGAGTGAGGTGGAGGAGGATGACTCGCTGTGGCGACCCCTGAAAAGGGAAAAGCCGAAAGAAGAAGAAGAATATAATAAAACAAAAACAAACAAACATAAGAAATTGTCATAACTTACGTGTGCATGTAGTCAGCTGGAGGCTCTCAACACATTTAGTCAAGTATTAGAGAATTCAGTGAGGCCTAGGTCAGAGGATATGGACATCAGAGATTGTAAAATAAATTCAAATCATGCAGGTAACAATTAATGAAGAACCCCAACTGACATAATTAGAAGTAAAAGCCAAAATACTGTATATAAAATGACCAATAAATACACTTGAAATGCATCAATTAAATTAAAAAAAGGAGAACTTTACCTCATGTTTTATAATTTAATTTACCTTCATATTTATTTTTATGCTTTGTTCCAATAAACTTTACATACTGTTTTTAAAAACATATTTTTGTGTTCCTTTTTACTTGTATCTGCATTTGTGCCTCCCAATATTTATATTGTAAATATTTATTTATTTTATATTTATTCCCCCAAAAGTCTTTTTATTTCCATGTGTTTTTACACTTCTCTGTCACCCGTTTTTACTTCATCTTATGTATTTCTGTCTCATGATGTAAATAAGGTGGGCAGAGCTTCTTGGGTCAGCTCCACTTCTATTGGTCAAAAAAACAGGAAGGAGCAGGATCCATGTGTAGATCTACTGTGCATGAAGCAGAAATGCATAAGGTAAAGTCAAAACAGGAGACATAGAAATGTAAGACCCATTTAAAAAAGAAAAACTTGTGGGAAAAAAAATATAAACAATAATTGAATATAAACATTAAAAGGCACAAATGCATCTACAAGAAAAACAAAAATATATATTTTAAAAATACAGTAAAATGTAAATTATAAGCAGAAATATATAATTTATTGGAACTAACCTGGAAAATAAAAAGGTCAATTAAATTATATAACATGAAGTAAATTTCTCCTTTGTAATTTAATTTGTGCATTTTTAGTGTATTTATTAATTTATCAGTCCATTCATATACATGCTTTTACTTCTAATTATGTCAGTTTTGATCTTCCATAACAATGAACATACCAAACAATGGAAAACAAAAACCAAAGTAGCCAGCACTTACCCATTACAGGGTTGGCCTCACAGGTACTTCTTTGTGTACAACTGGATCCAGAAGCTTTAGGTATTTTTCTCCCAGACTAGCCGAGGGAAAAAAAAGACAATGTAGTACTGAAATGTGTGTGTATACAGTATTTAAATGTTAAAATTTACAGATTATACCTGACAACAGGTCCAGAGGAAAATGTTGGAGCAGGTAGGTGGGACTCGAGACCTTTAAAACAAAAGTACATTTACTCTTAAAGTACAAATGATATGGTTGCAGACGTACTAACCAAACCAGCAACCAAGATGAAGTTGAAAAAGTATGAAATGTTTGTTTGGTGTATGAAGAATTTATTTAGGTTTGAAACATTAAGAGCCTGAGGGAGTTACCCAAAATGTGAGCAAGTGGGGGTGTTGACATTATGAATGTTTTTGTATTGCTCTCATTTTGTTTGAATTTGTTTTTCTTTATAGGCTTGTTTTGTATTGGATGCTCAGATGCATCATGTGACTTTTAATTTACTGCACCTGTGCAGCTTTAATTAATAAAAGGTGTGTGCTCCTTCAAACTCTGGGTGAATGAAGTGGAGCAACATGAAACCAAACCATGTTCAAGCGTCACGTTTAATGCTGAGAGCAAAGTGAACTAGTGTCTTAATTGCTTTACTCAAACTACCGGTACTTAGAAATTACCTCTCAATGACGAGTGGCTCACTTTACCGCAGTTCTCAAGGCTAGGTTCTGAGTCTGATCCAGTTGTGTCAGATGGGGTTGGATTGAAGAGCTGAGAGCAGAGAGGCACAGCTGATCTCTGACAACCTGCAGAATCAAAGAGAACATGTGATAAATCTTTAGTTTCTGTTCTACATGCATCACTTTGATGCTTCCATCAACTTAGAGACAAATAAAGAGCATTCAAACCTAAAGATTCGCATCAACAAGGGACAAACACCTCTGCTGTGTTACTATGAACAGTTTAGCACCACCACCACCAAAGTCTGGCACTCATATTAGCCTGCCTGTGTGTCTGTTAGCAAAATATCTCATGTTCCAGTAAATCTTTAATGAAACTCTCAGAAAGTAATTGACTCTCAAGACCTCGTGAATGAGATATATCTTCCTTCAGCCTCTTGTTTAAGCAGCTACAAAAACAGTATGTTGCTGAAATACGTATTTAAAGTAAATTAGTATCTCAGCCTGGCTGCGGTTATTGTTCTGCTGACTAGTGAGCGCATGTGTGTTAACAGACGCGACGCAAACATCGTGAGGATGCGGGGCCTGTCTCTTTGAAAAACCATCCAGGAACTAAGCCAAAAAAAAAAAAAAACGTAGCATATATGGCTTATTTAAACGCTAGAATAACCTAACCTGCAGTGTTTTACTTGCCTCAAATTATCTGCCTCAGCAGCATACACGACACACCCGTTTTAGCTCGTTGTTAGCTTAGCTTTTAGCAACAGCAGGTTTTGTTCATTCAACTGAACAGAGCTAAAAAAGCTAGCAAATAAACAAAACCGAACCGACCTTCAACTTCCAACTGAATGTCCAGTCGTCGTCCAGAGTCTGACCAGTCGACGTCTAATAAAAAGCAAGTTTTACGAGCGCTGAGTCCAACACAACAACAGCTTCTTGTCCAACAGTTGAAAGGAAATGGCTACATTTGAAAGAAGCGCGCGAAGCAAGAGGCGTTGATTGGTTGGATATGATCACATGCTACTTCACCCGATAAACAAGAGTGGCGTTGATTGGTTAGGACAAAGTTCACATGCAACCTGACAAGCAAGAGTGGCGTTGATTGGTTGGGACGTACATGATCATATATATATATACAACAATATAAAAAAACAGCTCGAGCTGTTTCAAAAAACTGACAAAACGTTTAAAACAGAAGTACTAAAAATAAACCAGTGTGAAAATACTTTGTGTAAAATATCTTGGCCAAAAGTTTAAACATAAGTATAGATTAAGTATACTTAGACTTTTAGTTTATTTTTAGTATAAGTCAAGTATTGTGTAAAATAAACTTGGCCAAGTATACTTTTGATAAGTACCTAAAAAGTATACTGAAAGTATACTCTTATTTTTTTAGTTTAAAATTAGTGTACTTTAAGTATACTTGCATATACTACTTTTTGGTAAGGGATCACTTCTCTCAGTGCTGCGTCTGTTGCTTAAAAAAAATAAAGCCAAGGAAGGCGCAGTTGGCTTGCAGTCTGGGACCAGATCAGAGCCAGATGCCAGTCTTTGTAAACCTCTGAGGCTGGCGCATTCGGTCTGCAGGCAAAAACCGGATCAGAACCACACCCAGCGCAGGTGTCAGTGCAGCTCATGATCTCAGAATCGGGGTGGAACTGGCACACAACACCACGCCGTCTCTGACTGTTATGCGGATCTGGCGACTTGTAAACGAGCCCGGTAAGGAGTTGGCTCAGAGTTGTAAACCGCATCTGACTGTTATGCGGATCTGGCGACTTGTAAACGGATCCGGCCCAAATGTAAATGCTGTCTGGGTTAATATAGTGGGAATAAACAGCAGCACGAACATGAGTTTGTATGAGCAGATGGTCACAGATGAACACAGATGAATACAGCAACAAGAAAACAGATCAGCATCAGTATGATGTGATATTTTGCAGTGTTTATTTTTTATTTTATTTTTATTTATTCATGAGTCTAACAGCCTCAGGGTAGAAGCTGTTCCTCAGTCTAGTGGTTCTACACTTGATGCTCCTCAACCTCCGTCCTGAGGGGAGTGGGGCAAAGAGTGAGTGTGCTGGGTGAGTGAGGTCTTTCATGATGCAGGTGGCTCTTTTCCTGCATCTGGAGGTGTAAATGTCTGTGATGGTGGGGAGACTGACTCCAACAGACTTCTGTGCAGCCTTCACCACTCTCTGCAGAGCTTTCCTCTCTTCAACTGTGCAGCCTCCATGCCACACGTTGATGCTGGAGCACAGGATGCTCTCCACTGCACACCTGTAGAAGGAGGTGAGGACTGGGCTGCTCAGACCAGCTCGTCTCAGCCGTCTGAGGAAGTAGAGTCTCTGATGACCTTTCTTGATCAGGCTGGTGGTGTTGTTGCTCCAGCTGAGGTTATCATTCATGTGTACACCCAAGTATTTGTAGCTGGAGACCACTTCCACTGCAGACCCACCTATTTTCAGTGGGGCATGGGTGTGTTTGTTCCTTCTGAAGTCCACAATCATCTCCTTTGTCTTCTTCACATTCATGTGAAGATTGTTCTCTTTGCACCAGCTCTCCAGGTGTTCCACCTCCTGTCTGTAGCTGGACTCATCATTGTTTGTAATGCATCCCACCACCGCTGTATCATCTGCAAACTTAACAATATGACAGCCTGGAAGTGTGGCTGTACAATCATATGTGAGCAGAGTGAACAGAAGGGGGCTCAGCACACATCCCTGAGGAGAGCCAGTGCTGAGGGTTATGGTGGAGGAGGAGAAGTTGTGGATCTTCACGGACTGTGGTCTGTCTGTTAAGAAGTCTAGTACCCAGTTACAAATAGAGGGGCTTAGTCCAAGTGTAGATAGTTTGTCTATCAGAGTTTGGGGGATCATGGTGTTGAAGGCAGATGTGAAGTCCACAAAGAGCAGACGCACGTATGAGTCTTTCTGATCCAGGTGGGTGAGAGCAGTGTGGACCACGGAAGAAATGGCGTCCTCTGTTGATCGGTTCTCACGGTATGCGTATTGATGAGGGTCCTCATTGATGTTGACGGTTGCCTTGATGTGGGACATGACATATCAGTTGATCACGTAGCATTTGTTCCTCCATGTTTCCAAAGTCACATGTGGCAGCTAACTCACGCAGAGAAGCTAAGAATTGTTGTACCTTTTCATCCGGCCGTTGTACACGTTGTCGAAACTTGTGACGTTCAGCAATGACGTTCACCTTCGGGACGAAATGTTCTTTAAGAGCAGTAATAGCAGTAGCGAACGTGCTCCCGGTATTCGGCAGGCTGTAGAAAAGTCTTTGTCCTTCCGTACCCAAAGCATGGAGTAGAACCGCGCGCTTTCTGGCATCAGGCCAGGCATCTCCCGACGCGGCTATCACTAGCATGTAGTTGTCGAACATCTTTAGCCACGTTGGAAACGGTATCGTCGGTTCACCTGGGCACGGCATGAATGGAGCAGGCAAAGGCACAGAAAGAGCCATCCTCGTCGCCAAATGTTGTGGTGTTGCTAATACGTAGGTGTAGAATCAGACCACTGCAGACGGAGCTCACTTCATAACACCATGCTTTATTCAATTCCTTCCAACTTCTTCTTCTCCTCTCTCCACATCCTGTTCTCTCTCTACTCGGAGGTTCCCCCTGCTGTCAGTCTTATGCAATTGCAGGACACAACACTACCTCATACATATACTGTGTACATTAACTCATATGCTGCTTTTCCACTCTTTGCAAATGTCAATGCTAGAACCTTCAGTTTATTTTATAGATATACTTTTTATACTACTATGCAAAAACTCAGGACAGTATTACACTTTTATTATTTCATTTTATGCTTATGTTCATTAAATGTTTAGTGTTTTAGTGTTGGTGTAAATTTTCATACTTTTATACTACTATGCAAAAACTCAGGACAGTGTTACACTTTTACTATTTTATGCTTATGTTTATTAAATGTTTCAGTGTTTTAGTGTTTAAATGGTTACTGTTGCACTGAGGGACTGAGAGAAATGCTATTTCAATCCTGTGTATGTCCTGTACATATTGCAGTTCTGACAATAAAGTTGACTTTGACTTTTGACTTGACTTTGATATGGACACCTGTGACCCCTGTGACCTGACAAGGAAGAAGCAGATAAAGATGATGGATGTGCAAATTAGGGAAATTGGTTTTTGAAAATGACTCCATGAAATATTAGAGTTGAAGAGATCTATTCACAAACAAGGGTACGTTGTAAAGCTCATTGCAAAAATGAATACAGACATGTTCCTGTTATTAAGTAATTTACATAATTATATAATGTACTGTAGCTGTTTTTTCTTTTCTTTTCTTTACTTTTAATTTTAGATGCTTTCATATGATTGTTTGATGTTGTTTGTACGTCATCTGTGATTTTGTTGTTGTTAAAAACAGGTCTTTCTTGTAAATGAGTCCTCATATCTCAACCTGTATAAATAGAGGTTGACTGAATGACTACACTGCATTACAGTTTCATTGAACTGTTTGATATTTAAAGAGGAACTAAACTCAGAAATAACTTTTTTTAGCTGATAAACTCCCTAGAATGTGTTCTAAATGTTTCACAGCACTATGTCTGTGTTAATTTTCAGATATTTGTGCGTATATGTCTAAATCGGCAATATTTGGTCTAAAAACGTGTTTACGGTAGTCCTATGGGTTGAACTGTGGTATTGCACCCTAATTTCCTTATTTGTCTACGATTCGCACTGTGACGTATTTTCGCACGCTTTAGTCACGAAAGTGGTTCAAGCAGAGCCAATCCCCTGCGGAGATGAGAAGGTGCGCGCTGCAGTTCATACCTTATATGGAAGTGGTACATTTCACTCCAGAAACGTACTGCAACAAAGCATATTATAGTTTTTGGAATGGCACTAGTTATTTGTGCATTTCAACCCTTTTTATTCCAAGACTACCTTCCACTTCATCAAAACTGTTTGGCTGTATTTGTGTTCTTATTGTGTGATGGACAAGTGATGCCTGAATGCCTGGTTGGGGCAGTGGTGGAGGTACAGGTTTGCAATCCGGATGACCCAGGTTCAATCCCCGGTCACAGAGAATGTTATGGTATTATTTTCATTTTTTTTAAGCCTTTTGTTTTGGATAGAGAGGTAGGAATAGATAAATACATCTACGTATTTATTCTTTGTTGTTGCTTGTTTTAAGTGGTGTATTACTAATGTAATTTTAACATTCAGAAGCAATGACGGTCTCTCGTCCTGGCCACACCTCCTCGCTCAGCCCACACCCGCCTCCCCCTCCTTTAGGCGGTGTCTGTTGATGCGCCCATTTTGCAGCTTTTTTCAAATCCTGTGCTGGGGCGGGGCTATCTCCGGACGATGGGGTGAGCTACACTTTAAATAAGGCATATGTAAAAGTTATTTGTCTCTTGAGAAACATGAAACCAAAATTAAGATGTCCAAACTGCTGTGAGACAAGTAGCTGTAGATGTAGTGTAGCTTTCACCATCTAACCTTGCTCTGTGTAACAGCTTGTTGTATACGCACCGCGAATAGCAAAGGACAAAACTATTTAGCTTGGCATTTTTCCAAGAAAACTGATTATTTTGACAAAGACAGCAGCACATTCCTGAATTTGTCATTAATACCGACAGCATGATTACCATCTGTTACAGGCCAGCATTTTGTAAATATTTTGGCAGCATCTTTATTAAATGCCACAAAAAAGACATATTTTGTTTAGAAAGAAAGCAAAAACGTTTTATTTTTGTTTATGTGATACGACCATCCATCCATTATCTTTACCCACTTCTTCCATTTTGGGTCACGGGGGTCACCGGTGCCCATGTCCAGCAATCACTGTGCGAGGGGTGGGGTACACCCTGGACGGGTCGCAAGTCCATCACAGAGACACTAAGACCACCCCTTCATGCTCTCACTCACACCTAGGAGCAATTTAGAGTTATCAATTAGTCTAACATGCATGTTTTTTCTTTGGACTGTGGGAGGAAACCGCAGTACCCGGAGAAAACCCACGCATGCACAGAGAGAACATACAAACTCCACACAGAATGGTCTCTGGACCGGGATTCGAACCAGGGACCTGCTCGCTGAGAGGCAGCAGCTCGACGTCACGATCACGTGACGGAAAATACCAGAAGTTTAGGGAGAATCATGGCGCGAAATTTAAACCAATTTAGAATGGATTTTTCCATTAATTTAACATTTTATTTGCAAAAACGAACATAGTTCAATGATAATATATATATATATATATGTTGAGCCATTTTATGAAAAGTACAAAAATCATGTCTGTGGAGCTTTAAGATCTGCATTTTGACGAGTGTAGTTTTGAATTTGTTCTTGATTTCTGCTATATTTAGTGGCAAATCCGCTCTTATTCTCATCAGTTTGGTTCGGTTATAGTTCACACGCATAAACGTGCGGAGTCAGGCACAGAGTTAATTTCAAAACTCCTAAAAACGGGGATTGCACTGGGAGCATGTCAAGCTGCAACTGCTCTGAGTGTGGCCATCTTATATGTTTTTATATAGTATATATTAGGTAACCCCCGATTTACGAACGAGTTTGGGACCTAAGAACGGTTCGCAGGTCGATCTGTTCGCAGGTCAGACCTTCCGTACCCTCGTCACTCGGGGATGTCCTGTATTTTTTTTTTTTTTTTGTGGTACCAAGTACTGTACAGTACGTACTTCGCCTATCCTAACACACCTAACACAGTGTAATTAATTAATACAGTACAGTAATAAAAATATAAATTAAATAAAAATATAATTTCTTACTTGGAGGTGGTCAAAGCCGCTGCTGCGTCCCGTGTTAGCTCCCTTGTTAGCTTCTGGAGCTAGCCAGGCCGGAGGTGTTCTCGCGGCGGCCTGGCACCATCGGCGATAAATCTGCAGCTGCCTGGGACATCCACAAAGTTCACAGAGACGTTTCCAGCTCGTAATTAATCCAATATGAAGCCATCCTGGTCACCAGTCTTCCAAACCTGGCTGCCTGCAGCCGTAACTATGACCTAAGATGGCGTCCGGTGTTAGCTTCTGGAGCTAGCCAGGCCAGAGCCTGGCCGGAGGTGTTCCCGCGGCGGCCTGGCACGATCTGCGATAAATCCGCTGCTGCCTTAGACATCCACAAAGTTCACAGAGACGTTTCCAGCTCGTAATTAATCCATATGAAGCCATCCTGGTCACCAGTCTTCGGGCCGGCTCCCGGCAGCTAGCCTAAAATGGCGTCCGGTGTTCTACATGAATTTGTGACCGGAGACCCCAGTGACTGAACCTAAAACGCCGTCCGGTGTTCTACATTAATTTGTGACCGTGTAAACTGAAGACCTACTTCCTGTTGCCCAAGATTGCTCAAAAATGATCAGAAATGATCTTTTTTATCATAATTATTATTTATAAAGCCTTTAAAACAACCATAGCTGCAACAAAGTGATGTACACATGAAATTAAGAACATTTAAACACAAAAAAAAAAAATATATATATATATTTTTTTTTTAATACAGTAATTTCATATTTTTATTAAATATGATATGTTCGTAGGTCCCGTGGTTCGCAGGTCGATGGGGTCGTAGGTCGGGGGTCACCTGTAATTTCTTGCAAATTTTCTCAAATCTACATAGGATCATATTTATACATACAAGGTCAAATGTAGGCAGCATGGTGGCACAGTTGGTAACGTTATTGCCTCTCAGCGAGAAGGTCGCCGGTTCAAATCCCAGCCAGGGACCTTTTCTGGGTGGAATCTGCATGTTCTCTCTGTGCTGCATAGGTTTTCTCTGAGTATTCCAGTATCCTCCCCCAGACCAAAAACATGCATGTTAGACTGATCTTTAAATAAATAGTCCCTAGGTGTGAGAGTGAGAAAGAATGGTTGTTTGTCTTTTGCAACTCCTCAGTATTAATCCCGGTCCGGGGGCCTTTCTGGGTGGAGTTTGCATGTTCTCCCCGTGCATGCGTGGGTTTCCTCCGGGTACTCCGGTTTCCTCCCACAGACCAAAAAACATGCTTGTTAGGCTGATTGGTGACTCTAAATTGACCCTAGGTGTGAGTGTGAGAGTGGATGGTTGTTTGGTGTGAGTGAGACAGGTCCCTCTTGTAAATGAGTCCCCGTGACTCAACGAGGCTAGCCTGTATAAATAAAGGTTGAATGAAAAATTATTTTTTTCACTCTCATGAATGCTGCTCAGATTACCTTTTTGAGCCATCATACTACCATAACCTAACAGGACAAATCCATCTATGCATCATATAAAAAATTATTTACTAGACCCATTTTTATTTATCCAACCACCAAGTAAAATGTTTCTGAAATAAATGTGATTAAATGGGGACCCCTTGTATTTTAGTATGTTGTGTTGATACTATTCAAGCTGTGCAAAGTAAAAATAAAATAAAACCATAGCTTTTACTTAAGACAAATCAGAAGATGTAAAGGTTAAACAAGAAGATCCTAAATGTTTCATCTATACTCAAATGTTGTTGTTTTTTAATCCATGGTTCACATGGATTCACATGGATTCGCTTGTAATCCATGTTTCCGTGAGGCAAAGTACTGCACATTTCCATGGATGTCTGGAGGATCAGAGGGAAGAAGGCTTAAGAAAGGACTTTGGAGGTATTATTATTTCAGGTTGAGGCTCAGTTGGTGGTTGTGTAAATGACAGGATTCTTTAAAGGCCGAGAAGGAGTGCAAGAGCTATTTTGCTAACAGGACAAGTGAACACAAAGTCATCCTTACTCTGCCTTCAACAGTGGGAGATTAATAAGAAATTGGTAGTCAGTCACATGATGAAAACAGAAGCACATTTTCATGTAAATCAATTTTTTCTTGTCTCTTGATACAGGGTGCAGTCATTTTACTCTTGATTAGACTTAAATTCTTCCATGTTTCCTCCATGTTTTACAAATAAATGATAAAGTGTTGCAGGTGTTTCTCTAGTTAATAAAGTCAAGTCAGTGATACTTAAAATTTCAAACACAGACTGCTGCTGTCCAAATCCACAAGACATTTCAAGATTTGGTTTGAAATGGTATCTCGGACGCCAGCGACCCCGTTGAAGTAAGTTTTGAGGATATTACTTCAGGGGCTGACAGCAAGCAGAAATAATTAACAGCAGTGAGGTTTTATTTATTTCAATTTATTTTATTTATGTGATTGTTGTGATCTCTTGAATATTTTAGGCTTAAGGAGCTCATACTTACAATGTGTGGAAAATAAAAGAAACACCAAAGCAATACATTGCCTCATCCTTATGTTCAACGCAGTATAAACAAGTGGTACTCCAATGCCCCCATCACTACGGGATTATACTGAATTTTTGTAGTTTTGGAGATGAGTGTTTTTCTGAACTGGAGTTATGCAGGTAATGTAAGTAAATCTTAATGTACAAGATCTTCAAGTGGGTACAAGTTAAACTGTGGAGAACAATAGAGGTGGCCTTTTACTTTTTTTATTCACATGCATAGCAGGACTTTAGGCAATCTAATGAGCTGTTTTATATTTAACATCTCAACATTAGGTATATTTTAATGAGTTGTTTAACTCAAAATAAGGCTCTTGTGAAATTCTGTATACTTTAATCTAGGGATGGGGCTGATCTGATCAGGTATCGGTATCCCATACCAGCATAATTTACATATCGGATTTTCCAATCCCACCAGCCGATATTTCCGATCCATGATGCACATACAAAGAGCACATGTTTTACACCATATTGTGTAACTGCCGTCTCAACATTGTGTGTGTTAAACCCAATGAAGACACTCTGAGCCTCACAACAGGAAACACCCAAACTTTAATAGCACACAAGAGGCAGGTCTATATCACAGACGTCCATCTAACTCATGGCGTGGCCTGTAACACTAAAATACAGCTAAGCATTATGGGAAAGACAACACAGTCCACTCCCCTTAACCACTACAGTATATTGTGACCATAGTGGGTGGTGTTGCATGCACTATTGCAGGTCACAGAATATAGTGTAACAACGGGTTCAATCGACCGAACCAGAAACAGCTTCCTCTGACCTTGTTTCACAAACAAAAATCAAAAAATATGAATCTCTAAACCTATAAAAAAAATACTATAAACATAATTATCTCTAAAACAAAATCTAATATGCAGGGGTGGTTGACTGCCCCACTGTTTCATTTTTGATTGTGGCACTATGAGTTGTAATTCTTGTTGGCTTTGATTAACGGATACAGATTTAAACTATACGTTGAATTTATAAATGTGCTGATGTTATTTGAAGATCAATGTTAAATTAAATTAAATATAATTCTTTCACAAATTTATGAAATGTTTTTTTTTCCATGATCTTTTATTTCGTTTTTTTTATTAATATGTAAAATGAATAAAAACTTTAAATAAATAAAAAATAAAAATAAGAAAAGTCTAATTAAAACTCGACAGAGTTTAGGTGCAGCATCCGCAGTGAAGCGGGCGCTGTACCGGTCTGTCGTGGTGAAGAGAGAGCTGAGTCGAAAGGCAAAGCTCTCAATTTACCGATCGATCTACGTTCCCACCCTCATCTATGGTCATGAGCTTTGGGTTGTGACCGAAAGAACAAGATCTCGGATACAAGCGGCTGAAATGAGTTTTCTCCGCAGGGTGTCTGGACTCTCCCTTAGAGATAGGGTGAGAAGCTCAGTCATCCGGGAGGGACTCGGAGTAGAGCCGCTGCTTCTCCACATCGAGAGGAGCCAGTTGAGGTGGCTCGGGCATCTGGTTAGGATGCCTCCTGGACGCCTCCCTGGGGAGGTGTTCCGGGCATGTCCCACCGGGAGGAGACCCAGAGGAAGACCCAGGACACGCTGGAGGGACTATGTTTCTCGGCTGGCCTGGGAACGCCTTGGGATTCCCCCAGAGGAGCTGCTCCATGTGGCTGGGGAGAGGGAAGTCTGGGCCTCCCTACTTAGGCTGCTACCCCCGTGACCCGACCCCGGATAAGTGGACGAAAATGGATGGATGGATGGATAATTAAAACTCTTTTCCAATAGCTCCAAGATTTTATCAGTGAATATATACGGGGAGTGGACTGTGTTGTCTTTCCCATAATGCTTAGCGGTACTTTGAGCGGTATTGCTCAAAGTACAGAATGACATTCTTCTGTCCCTGGATGCAAAAAACCCTGCTCTGCTGGTGATGTTAGACCTCTCAGCAGCTTTTGACACCGTCGACCATCAGGTACTAATCAACCGCTTGTCTCAGCAGGTTGGCCTCCAGGGAGCTGTGCTTGAGTGGTTCAAATCTTACCTGTCTGGGAGAACTTTCTCTGTCATGATAGGCGATCTGTCCTCCTCTTCATCAACCCCTCTGACCTCCGGCGTACCACAGGGATCTATTCTAGGGCCAGTCCTCTTCTCTCTTTACATGCTGCCATTAGGATCAATCATTGCACGTCATAACCTGTCTTTTCACATGTATGCAGACGATTTACAAATCTATCTGCCAGTCACTCCCAACCCCTCACTCAGTTCAAACACTCTTGTCAACTGCTTAAATGACATTAAGCACTGGCTCTCTCAAAACTTCCTCCACCTAAACACAGATAAAACTGAATGCATTTTGTTTGGTGCACCTGATGACACCAGCAACATCCTTCCCAGTCCCAGTGTTGGTTTTCCCCTCCCCCACTTCAACTCGGTGGTCAGAAATCTTGGAGTGCAGCTTGACTCCAATTTAAAGTTTGATAAACAGATCAGTTCTGTTGTCAAGACCAGCTTTTTCCAACTCCGTCTGCTCTCCAAAGTCAAGTCATTTCTCAGCCGTGGTGATCTGGAGAAGGCCATCCATGCCTTTGTGACCTCCAGACTTGACTATTGTAATGCTTTGTATCTTGGCATTAATCAATCCTCCATCTCCCGTTTACAGCTTGTACAGAACTCTGCCGCGCGCTTTTTGACCAACACACGAAAATATGAACACATCACTCCTGTCCTGTCCTCTCTACACTGGCTCCCAGTTCAGTTCAGGATACAGTTCAAGTTGCTGCTGTTTGTTTTCAAAGCTCTGAATGGACTTGCTCCCCTCTACATCTCAGAACTTCTGAAAGTCCATCAGCCTGGCAGGGACCTACGATCTGCCAGTCAACACCTGCTGGAGGTGCCTCGCTCGAGGTACAAGCAATGGGGAGACCGGTCATTTTCTGTTGCCGGCCCAAAAGCCTGGAACAGCCTCCCCCTTGAGCTGCGTGCCACCTCTGATCTGACTCTGTTCAAAACCAAACTGAAGACCCACTTGTTCAAAAAAGCTTTCAGTGTGTAACTTTTATTATTTTGTATTTTAGTATGTAGCATCTTTATTTCAATTGCATTTTTATTTCACTTGTTCAAAAAAGCTTTCTGTGTGTAACTTTTATTACTTGTGTTATTTTAGTATGTAGCATTTTTTATTTCCATTGCCTTCTTTTATCGCTGTGGTTTCTTATTCTATTTTCATTGATCTATTGTTCCCGTTTATTCTTCTTTTTATCCTGTTAAGCACCTTGGTCAATGCAAGGCATTGTGGAAGGTGCTATACAAATAAAGTTTATTATTATTATTATTATTATTAATATTATTTTAGTTTTCCGGCCACACCATGAGTGAGATGGACGTCTGTGATATAGACTTGCTTCTTGTGTGCTATTAAAGTTTGGGTGTTTCCTGTTGTGAGGCCCAGAGTATCTTCATTGGGTTTAACCCTCACAATGTTAAGATGGTAGTCACAGAATATGGTGTAACACATGTGATGATGATATCGGAACTGGATCGTATTGGCCGATACCCAGAGTTAAGTATCTGGATCGGATCGGAAGTAAGAACATGTGTATCGGTGCATCCCTACTTTATTCAAGGAGGAGTTCTGAGACTCTTGAGAAATACAAAAAGATAGAGAGAGAGATACAGAGAGAGAGAGAGAGAGAGAAAGAGAGAGAGAGAAAGAGAGAGATAATAAAGCCCCCATCCACATGGGGTCATGCTGTGTTGCACATTGGTCTTAACATTTTTATTTAGTTTGAACTGTTCCCTTCAGCTGTGTAAGGGCTTTAGAATACAGGGCTCTAGCTCAAACTGCCAACGTCAAATCCTCAGAAGTTTGTATATGAAATTAGCCTGGTTTAAACCAGACCCTTGTCCTTCACTTCGCTTTGTACTAGGGTCTGGCATTTCTCCCATAGAAAACGATTTCTCCGGTCGATTTTTGACCGGACCAATCAGAGAACAGAAGGCGGAGTTTTGTTAGTTTAGCCTGGCGAGGTCCAGGCTATCAGATAAATAGCTCAGAAACCACTCGGTGGATATTTTTTCTGCTACCAGTGTGTAATTATATGGCTCTAATTTACTGACTGTTGGCCTAGATGAAACATTTGAGATAAAATTTGATTTTTTTATCATTTATTTTCGTAGCGCACCCGAGGCTGTTTGGAAAATGTCAAACCGAAACAATTTAAATCCAGCAGATTTGACCATTTCGTGAATTGATTTAGGAACTGTTAAGCTCAGGAACACTTCTGATATAACGTCAGCTAAGAAATATATTTTTTCTCAGCAAAGAAATAATAGTTTTTTACCTTGTTTTCATGAAAATTCCTTCGTGGCGGCAGCCATTTTAACTGACGACGTCAGTCGACGTCGTTCAAAACTCCGCCTTCTGTTCTCTGATTGCTCAGGAACACTTCTGATATAACGTCAGCTAAGAAATATATTTTTTCTCAGCAAAGAAATAATAGTTTTTTACCTTGTTTTCATGAAAATTCCTTCGTGGCGGCAGCCATTTTAACTGACGACGTCAGTCTACGTCGTTCAAAACTCCGCCTTCTGTTCTCTGATTGGTCCGGTCAAAAATCGACCGGAGAAATCATTGTCTTAGGGACAAGTCCCAGACCCTAGTACAAAGCGAAGTGAAGGACAAGGGTCTGGTTTTAACCAGGCTAATATGAAAAATGTACTGCTGAAAAGTGTTCATGAAAACCAGTTTGCTTGAATATTTGGCATGAAGACCGATGCACATTTCACTGTCAAAACTGTTTTACTCACCTAGATGGTCTCTACCATAATTTCTGGTCTAAAGAGTGCACCCAAATATAAGCTGTGCATACACACAAACAAAAGTACACATATAAGCCATGGGTGTTCATTTAACATGAGATATTCACACAGAAAGATTTTTTAAAAACTTTTAAATGAGAATGTACAAGTAACATACATGAATATGTACAGTATGGTAAATGTTTTTTCTGAACAATGTCTTTTTTAATTTTTATCAGGAGAACATACAACAGCTGACAGTACATGCATTTTACTTACATGACATCCGATTTTTTATTTAATTATTTGTTATCCCTTTTCTTCCCCCCTCCCTCCCCCCTCCCACAACAAACACAACTCACCCCACTAACATGACCAAAAACAGGACAGGATAAGTAAAAATAATAATAAAATAAAAATAATAATAAATAACAACAACAACAACAACAACAAAAAAGGGGAGGGGTGATATGATGGCATTGAGAAGCTAAAAGAAAAACTGTGTTTTACCCATTCATTTATCCTTTAAAATTAAGTCACATGATGATGTGATGAGTCAGTCACATCCGTCTATACATTATGAAGGCAGAGATTTTACATATGACACAAAGGGTGCCCACTTATAAGTAAAATTTTCTGAACTACCTTTTACTGTTAATAAAAAAATTCCATCTTCAAGAATGATCTTACAGTATTAAGCCATTGTAATGTGGATGGAGGTGTGGGAGATTTCCAGGTGAGCAAAATACAGCTCTTGGCGAGAAGAGAAAAAAAGACCAGGACCGCCCCCTGCTGGTGGGATAGATAAAATGTGGTCCCTGGAACTTCAAAAATGGCAATTAGTGGATCATTTTGAATCTAGATCCTAAAAACTCCTGAGAGTATGGAGAATAAATATTTCTAAAACCCTTGCAAGTTTGGGCAGAAGAAAAACATATGACTTAAGTTGCAAGGTGAAGCCTGACATCTATCACACTGGAATTGAAGGGAAATTTTTAGATAGACGGGATTTTGAGAAGTGTACTCTATTTATTACTTTAAACTGTATTAACTGTAGTCTGGCACATGGTGTACTTTGGCGTATGCTGAGAATAACTTTATCCCACCATGAATCTGACAGTTCAACACCCAATCCCCGTTCCCATGCAGTTCTGGTTTTACCCGATGAGTCGGCCTCAATTGCCATAAGTTTTCCATAAATAGTAGAAAGAGGAGATTTCAGATTGGGCTTCAAAACTAGGAGTTTGACCCATGGTGAGTCAGTAGGCAGAGTCGTAAAATTTGGAAATCGCGATGAAACGCAATTTGGAAGTAAAGAAACAAATGTGAAGTGGGTGGATTAAATTTAGAAGTCAATTCTGGAAAACTAAGAAATAAACCATCTTCGTAAAGGTGTCTCATTGTTCTAATACCTCTCTCATGCCAAATTCTGTAGGCAGCATTAGTAGATGCTGGAGAAAAAAGGTGATTCTTTAATAACGGCATTTTATTAGAGGGTGATACAAATTTAAAGTGGGACCTAAATTGTGACCAGATCCTGAGTGTAGAAAGCACTATAGGATTTGTAGTAACAGAGGATAGTTTAATTGGTAATGATGAATAAATAATTGAAGCAGGTGAAAAAGATGCAGAAATTGATTGAATTTCAAGTTTACACCAAATCAGATCAGGTGAATCTAATCAATAAGTCAGTTTATGGATATGTGAGGACCAATAATACATTGCAAAATTAGGTAGAGAAAGACCACCATTTGTGGTGAACTGTTGTAATAAAGAAAGCCTCATCCTGAGGGCTCTAAAAAAGCTAAGTCTGGTCCTTTGGACATTCAAAAAACAAAACAAAACAAAGCAAAAAAATTGTAGAAACTTTTCTACAATTTTTTTGCTTTGTTTTGTTTTGTTTTGTGAATGTCCAGAGGACCGGACTTAGCTTTTTTCAGATTTTTCTACCTGGATTATTGAGCATGCATCAGGTCATTCTGGGGGCCTTTCCATTCCACAAAAAGGAGGAGACCATCTGATCCAGGGACCTGAAGAACTGTTTAGGCAAAAACAGAGGGCAATTTTGTTGTAAAAACAGAAGTCTAGGTAGCACATTCATTTTGATCATATTAATCCTGCCAATCAGTGAAAGAGGGAGAGAGTTCCACCTCTGAAAGTCTGATGCAATTTGGGAGACTAGTGGGGCATAATTCTGAGAAAACATTGAGGACAATGTATGTGTAATATTAATTCTCAAGTACTTAAATCCCGAGGGACTGAACCCAAAAGGGATATCAGAAGGCCTAAGCTTTAAAGCTAATGAATTCACTGGGTAGCATTCACTTTTAAGTGAATTAATTTTATAGCCAGAATACGATCCAAAATTTTCCAGAGTATTTAAAATTGGAGGAAGACTACATAAAGGGTCAGAAACATACAGGAGAAGGTCATCTGCATATAAGGACAGTTTAAGCTCGACACCAGAGTGGATGATTCCATGAAAAGAAGAAAGGGATCTTAGGGCAACAGAAAGAGGTTCAATGGCTAATGCAAACAAGAGGGGGGGAAAGAGGGCAACCCTGTCTAGTACCACGTCCCACCGGAAAATAATCAGATTGGATGGAATTAGTGAGAATACATGCTTGAGGAGATGTATAAAGTAGCTTGATCCAGGACACAAACCTCTCTCCAAAACCAAACCTATTAAGAGCGGCAAAGAGATACTCCCATTCCTCTTGATCAAAAGCTTTCTCGGCATCAAGAAAAATTATCACTTCAGGAGACTTGGGGGAATGAGTTGAAAAAAATGTGTTCAATAGTGTACGAGTATTAAAAAACAACTGACGACCTTTGTCGAATCCATTCTGTTCTTGTGAAATATTCAGAGGGAGAACTGTCTCAAGCCGAGTTGCGAGTACTTTAGACAAAATCTTAAAATCCATATTCAAGAGTGAAAGGGATCTATAAGACTCGCAAGCAGTAGGATCCTTATCCTTCTTCAACAGGAGAGAGATTGAAGCCTAAGTCAAGGTGGGAGGTAGCAGGCCACGCCTGAGTGACTCATTATAAATCTCGAAAAGAAGAGGGGCTATCTTATCTTTAAATTTTTTGAAAAATTAGGCAGAGAAACCATCTGAGCCAGGTGTTTTACCACTTTGCATATTCTTAATTGACGCAAATATTTCTTCTAATTTAATGGGAGCCTCAAGTTGATCAGAAATCAATTTGATTTGCGATATTTTGCGAGAGCCAGCCTTTCGTTTCAATTGATGTGCCAGAAGTCTACTTGGTTTTTCCCCATCATAATAAGTGGCTCGAGATCGGATCAAGAGACGCTCCGCATCAGATGTTGTTAAAAGATCAAGTTCCATTTGAAGATCCTGTCGCTGTTTCAGCAAATCGTGTGACGGATTAACGGCATTTTGCCTGTCAATATTCTGAATTTTTGTTGATATTTCTGATATCTTAGTGCGTAGATTTTTATTGACATTAGCTGAAAAAGAAATAATCTGACCACGAATATAGGCTTTTAATGTTTCCCATAATAGTGAGGGAGAAATTGTATCGCTCTTATTGAACATTAGGAAATCGTCAATTGCTGATAAGATGAATTTATTAAATGGCTCATCTGATAACAGGAGACTATTAAATCTCCAACGAGGACTAGAACGGGGTTTATTTATAAAGTTTATATCAATGCTTAGAGGAGAATGGTCTGAGATAACAATCGGATAGTATTCAGAAGACGTGACTCTCTGCATTAAAGAGATGTCAACAAAAAAATAATCTACGGTATACGGGAATAGGATTGGTGTACCTGCGAGTAAAAAGAATAGGTCCTTGTTAGTGGATTCTGTGCCCTCCATGGATCTACATATCCATTTTGGGACATAAAATCCAAAATAGATTTAGACATATTAGACTGTGTGCAGGGCCGAGACGAAGAGCGATCTAATGATGTGTTCATAACACAATTCAGGTCCCCAGCTAAAATTAACAGATGAGTGTCA